>PVIU01013593.1:0-55247 GCA_004026605.1 Ondatra zibethicus | reverse complement strand
GGGGGGGTAGTGGGAGGGGACCGGGAGAAGGGGAAGAAAGGAAAAAAAATTTTATTTCTTTAATTATGTTCTTGAATGGAAAAAATAAAACAAAACAATGTATGGAAAAAAATGAATAAATTCTACTTCAAAAAAAACATCATGTCAATAGCAAAGGTTTAAAGAAAGTGTTTTCTACAACATGGCAACAAGCTAAGGAGATTATAAAGAGATGCCCAACTTGCTCTTTCTAAACCAAACACCACTACCTGCAGGGACTAACACAAAGGGTACTCAAAGGAATGAAATTTGGCAGATGGATGTGTTCCACTTTGCAGAATTTGGCAAATAAAAATATGTACACAACACCATTGACACTTATTCTGGTTTTCAGTGGTCAACTGCTTTAAGCTCAGAAAAAGCTGATTCAATAATCACACATTTATTAGAAGTCATGGCCATCATGGATATACCTGCACAAATAAAGAAAGATAATGGTCCAGCTTATGTCTCTAGGAAAATGAAACAATTTTTTGCTTATTATAATATTAAGCATGTTACAGGTATAACACACCAATCCTACAGGTCAAGCAATTATAGAAAGATCAAATCGAACTATAAAGGATATGTTAAACAAGCAGAAAGGGGTGGAAAATGCCCCCAGAAATAGATTACATAATGCTTTATTAACCTTACATTTTTCTTAACGCTCATGAGAAAGGGACAATTGTAGCAGAAAGACATTGGATAATGGAAAAGTCTGCTGAATTAAATCAACCGGTTTATTTCAAGGATGTGCTGACATCGCAATGGAAGCCAGGAGATGTGCTGCGTTGGGGAAGGGGGTTTGCTCTTGTTACCACAGGAGAAGAAAAATTGTGGATAACATTGAAATTAATAAAGGTTCGGTTTGAAGAGGAGAAACCTCTTGGAAAGGAGAAATGGCAGCTCGTCCACAATTATGATAATCATACAGGTGGTAAAAAAAGCATATAGGACAGGGGCAGGGTTCTGTTCTTATCTCCACAGGAAAACACTCATCTTCAAAAAATTCAAGGGACCCTGGATGTTTGAATACTGACAGATGGAAAGAATTTACAACCCAATAAGCATCAGCAAGAAAATTGAATAGTATTCAATTCAAAATTCAAAACATACTTTTAGATATATATGAATGTACTTATATTTATAACTATAGAGATAAGTAAATATGGTTTTGGAGTTCAACTGTGGCTCAGTCCCTCTCTAATTCTAAGCCTGTTGTTAAGAGACAACCCAGAGTTTCTTTCTCATGTCAAGAGCCATGATATGGGACAGAAGGAAAATATAATTTATAAAACTTCTTCGTCTTTCTTCATATATATTTTTGTCTTTATCATACCTTACATTGAATACATATGTATGTCTATATAAAGAATGCTTACATTTTCCATACTAAACTATAAATTTTCCTGCAGTAATCTTTGAAGTTTCCAGGAAGAAGATGGGGCCCCACAACAACTCCACCTGGTTAATACGACATCATGATGTTGATAGCACTACTACAAGAACTGTTTTTAGTACCAGCTGCACGAGATGGTTCCAACTTGGTTAGCTAAAATGGTGCACATCTTTTACAACATTCTGGTCAGAACTCTGCAAAATACTCAGAGACTATTTACAATTTTATCAGGCCAAATGTTAATCTTGGGATTTAACCATCATTTACTTTATAACAGGATCCCCTAGAAAGAAGGTCACCCCCATGACAGCTGGAAGCAATTTTAGAGGAAAATGTCCCCTCTCTCAGCAAAGTTTGCCCCCAGGCTTAGGGACATCATTTAGGGGTTGCTTATAATTGGTTTATGGTTGAGGGATAGCGGAGGAATATTGTAGGCTCAGGGATCTTTTTGAAAAAAAAAAAGACAAAAAAGACGGATAATTGGATGATGGGATAATAGATTGGTATTGATTCTTGCATATTGATACAAAGTTAAATTATATTGAATATTATATGCATGTATGCTTCTACCTCTGCTTAAAACATTGTTTGTGTATTGATATATATGTTTACCATATTGCAGTGTACATTACTACCTCTGATCAAGATACATTGTTTACATTTGAAGGTCATTGTCCTCATTTATTGCACAGTTATTTATTGTCTTAGTCTTTAAGTTAGATTGGTATTGAGAATTATAGATCAATAGTCATCTATTTTTGTCATATTTATAATTAGACTAATTAGGTTCTTTAGATACATAGAGATTATATTCAGTATAGATAGATAATCTTCAACCTCTTCAAAGAGCTGTAGAAAATGGCCTTTAGTCTAACTTAGAGTTCCATGGTAGTGAGACACAATCACTTCTGATAACACCGATCTATTTCCAAGAGAATTGAGCACCAAAGACACTCCACCTGGAGCCTTTCTTCTTGGCAGAACTGTCCTTTGGGCAAAGAAATGCCCATACCTCAATCACTGTCAGAGATATAGAGTATCCAAAAATGGATAAAAAAGGACTGTCATATCCTGCCAAGACAGGGTAAAATAGTTTTGAAAAGTTTCTTGCCTTTGAAAATGGTATGTCAGTTATGTTAGGCCTTAGCCAATGTTTGTTGCTTCAACAATGCAAATGAGACTTTGGGTGATTGCCCAGGTAGTCAGTTGTCTCTGTCATTTGTTGCACATTTTGGAAGTTTCTCAATTATACTTCCTGTTCACTCAAGTAATATTGTTTCCCTTCTCAGATCTTTGGTGGAGTTGAAGATTAGATAATTGTAGTTATCTTCCTCATAATTTAGCCAAGCTTAATTTCAATGCAATATTTAGACTCCTTGAAATAGAATGTTTAGTAAAACTTTTGTTATGCATTCTTTGCTTGATATTGTTTATTTGTGATTTCATATTTGGTATCTGTTCTGATTGTATATAGTTGTATTGGGTTTGGTTCGATCTTTTTTAGACAAAAGGGGGAGATGATGGGGAAACTCTATTAACCAATCACATCTAATTAAGACGTCGCTACCTGCAGTGGAGGAGGAAAAACTGGGAGAATTAACGTGCGTGCCCTCTCTGCGTGGTTCCTGCCAGACATATAGGAAGTCAGACTTCCCACTCTTGTAGCGTGAGTTTCCTCCTTATAACCATTAAATTATAGTTATTATTCTTGATCTGGCCTAGTTATTCATCGTACCGACCAAATTCCATACATATAGCATAAGGAACAATATTAAAAAATGAAATAATTAGGAATATGTTAATGAAATATTAGCACATTTACTATATTCAACACCTTCTGATGATATCCCTACTTAGTTTCTTTAACTCCAGTTCATGTTTGATGGAAATGCAATGACAAGCAACAAATAAAGCCAGAAAACTGTTGTCAGTGACTGAGATATGCTATATTAGAATTGATATAAAACCTGGTTATATTAATCTCAACCTGAGTAGCAGGCAATATTTGGTCTATGGAGGTAAGAAAAGAAGTATTCTATAGCAGATGAGGGCAGTATATACTAAGTCTAACTTAAATCTGTCCAAAATTCCAAATAAGCAGAGGGAAAAATGAAAATTCACTTGAGTCTCACAGTGAGAAACATTCAGATATTTCAAAGTCTCTGCAATTTTCACTTTGCAGGAGGATATTAGGTTTACTCAGCTATAACAATATGATTCCATAGATAAGTCCACAAGTCTATGATTTCATGCAATTTGTTTACATGTATCTAAGTGACAGTTTTTATCACTAGATATGGCTGGTGCCTATGCTTATCTTTTGAATGCAATGGAGCCTAGCAGAGTTTTACAAAGGATTAAATGGCTTTTTTAAAAAAAAAATTTAGACACAGAATATGGAGTAGGAGAAAGAACAATGAAATGACAGTTTAGACACTTGGAACTTCATTATAATTCTATGATTTGTTAGCTATATATATGATCAAAGGCAAATCACATTACCTCTTAACCCCTGTTAGCAATGCCTAAAACAATCTACTTAAATTACATTACTTGTACAATATTTTGAGTTCTAATTCATTCATTGAATATATAATTATTACATACTTATTGTAAAGTCACAACAAAATAGCTAAATTTATGGTTCTGTAAGTATAATCCTTAGCTTTTAAGTCATGTTTTTAATTACTATATCTGTGTGCCAGTAGGCTATATATTTTAACATCTCAATGCCTCAGGGTCCTCATTTAAATATTTTTTATTTTTATTGGAAATAGATTCTTCTCTCATACAATCCATCTTGACTACAGTTTCCATTCTCTCCACTCATCCCAGCCCCACCACCAGAATTTCTCCTCTCCCTCAGATACAGACCCCCTCAATTTCTTCTTCAGAAAATAGCAGGCCTCCAAGAGAGGAAAGCCAAACATAACAAATCAAGATACAGTAAGACAAAGCAAATCCTACTATCAAGGCTGGACAAGGCAATCAAATAGTACAGAAAATGTCTCAAGAACTTGTAAGAGTCACAGACAGGCAAGTTTATATTGGAGGTTTTCACTGAGTCTCTCTACTAGGAGATCAGAGAACACCACAGAAGAGGATTAGCACATAATGTAGGAGTCAGAGGGCATAGAGGAAACCAGGATAACACTGTTTAGTAAATCAACTAAGTAGGGCTCACATGGGCTCATTGAGACTTGGAGCAGGAACCACAGGGCCTACATGGATCTATACCAGGTCCTCTATGTATGCATTATGGATGTTAGCTTGGTGTTTTTGTGGGGACGCCTAATAGTGGGAACAGATGTTTCTCTGACTCTTTTGCCTGTTCAGGTTTCTAATTTGTAAGGTTAGCTAATAATAGTACATAGATCAGAGATTTTCCCAAATCAAAAGAAGTACTGTATTTAATGAATTTAGAAGATTGCATGGTATTCAATAAATTTTTACTAATATTATTATAAACCATGCATTGGGCCACAATAGAGACTGTGGTTGTTTGAATTAGAGTTTTACAGGCTCATGTGTGAATATATATTCTCCAGCTCATGAAACCCTTTTGAAGGAATTAGAGATGTGACCTTAATGGATGTGGTACATCATGATGGGTGAGACTTCAGGATTCAAAAGACTTGTTCAATTCCCAGAGTTCTCTCTTGTTCTCCCCTGCTTTTGGATAAAGATATGAACTCTCAGCTGTTCCAGTATTCATGGATTATAGCTCTCTAAAACGGTAATCCCAATTAAATTTTTTCTTTTATATGTTCTCTTGGTCATATTATGTTGTCACAAAAATATGAAAATAGCTCAGACTAAGTTGGTTCCAGTATGAGTGATTGTGGTGATACGCCAGGCAATGCTGTTTTTAGCGAGAATGCAGAAGACTTTGGGACTCAAACTAAGAAAGGTCTTCAACATTGTAATAAGAGCTTAAAAGGACATCCTATTAGTAATGTGGAAGGTAATAGTGCTGGAGAGCCATGTAGACTGTGGAGTCCGCTCTCAAGAGATTTTGGAGTAGAAAAGCATTGAGAATGGAAGACTATAAGATTTTTAAAGTTATACTATGTGTATATTACCTTATGATATGGCCAGGAGCTTATGGAAAGTAGGGAGTGGAATGTGGTGATTTTAATGACAAGTAAACCCTTATCTTCTAATGTTTAAATACTTGGTCCCCAGTGGGTGGAACTATTTGAGAGTGATTAATAAGTATGGCCTTGTTGGAGAGTTGTGTTACTGGGAGTATGCTTTGAGGTTTCAAAACAATTCTGCCATTCATGGCTTGTTTCCTGTCTCTCTCCTAATTGTGGATCAAGATGTGAGTTCCCAGTTGTTCCTTCTGTCATGCAATTGTTATTCCATCAAAAATTCTTACCATATAAGCCCAATTGAACACCTTCTTTTTACGTTACTTTCGTCATAGTGTTTTCTCATAATATTAGATGAGTTTCTAGGACAGAGACTAAGAATGAGGTAAATTTTTGGTCAAGTAACATCCAAAGAAGAACAGAAAATGAAATGGCATGGTGGATAAAATCGTAATAGAAGTAATATCTCTGTATAGAACATAAAAATAAGCTATGTTCTGCAATGGATGCAGTATAAATTATCAATAATATAAAAACTTAGAAAAGAAATATATTCTTGTTACTTAAGAAGGAGAGGATTGATAAGTTTCAGGCACAAGCAGAGTTCAACAGTAGAAGAAAACATGGTATAGAAATGAAATGCAGTCCATACAAACATGCTATATAAATTCTTCATCAAAGCCTACTGTTTATCAAACCACACCATGAAAGGAGCAAAAAGGTAAAAAACTAAATTGGAAATGCCATATATATATATATATATGTGTGTGTGTGTGTGTGTGTGTGTGTGTGTGTGTGTGTGTTTGTGTTTGTGTCAAATATATGATACAAGTAATCTATCGAATAACTTGTCAAATTATACAGAGAATAACATGCATCCTATTTAAAAAAGGGAAGAAGAATCCAAGACATACCAAATAGAGAGGATATATAAATAGTTCATAAACACAGAAAAAGACCACAATTTCACTAGACACTAGTGAAATTTCACTAGTCATACATCCAAGATAATTGCTAACATGAAAAAGCAAAACCAATGATACACAGTGTCACAGAGAAACCAAAACTTTGTATGCTGCTTTCAGAACAATGGATTTATATAGACACTTTAGTATTAGCTCTTAAAGCTGAACCTGATTATACTCTATGCTCCGCTATGTTTTTCCTTAGGCCACAGTTGGCAGAAATGTAGATAGACTTTCTGAAAAGAGCATCTACTAGAATCTTCCTTGATATATTATATGCAATGAATTACTATATGAAATGGCTGAAAAATAATTATTTTTCATCAGTAAGAGAGATAAGTTGCAAAACACTATGTAGCATTGACAATGAGTTATCTACAAAAGTTCCAGAAAATATTGATTATGACACAAGTATACATGAGAAAAATTCAGGCATATACACATATTATAAAAATTCATTTATAAAAATCTAAAAACATAGTTTATATCATTAGAATTAGGGTTAGAATTTACACGGAAGGATAGAATATTGAGTAAAAGAGAGTATATATGTATGGACACCACATTGCTGCCAATATTCTGTAATCCAATGGGCATGCTTTTGAAGTAACTTAACAATCATACTTGGGCCTTCTATTTTAAAGTGGAATAATGATGTTTGTTCATTGGAGACACAATTGAAGTTCTTCTTACAGATCTTTCACAATAGAAGAGTTGACCATACCAAGTTTAATAATAACGTTAATTTGTATTTCTATCTCCTTTATGCCTCTAGGTTGATGACGTTTTCAAATTTAGAAACATAACTAAATAGCTATAAAATGTGTATAATTTGCAATAATAAATCCAATATAGCAAGGTGGCAGGCGATCTAATATAATAACTTAGTTATTTTCCTTATGAATAAAATTGCATATCTTATATATTTATTCACTAGATTCATTCATGTAAGAAACAATGTTGGTGATATATCCTTTTTATGACCCTATATTTACAGTCTTTCATATACATTTAAGTAATTTATTTCCCATCACTCTTCTTGTGCTTACATGTCAGGAAACACTGTTCATTCCACACACCCCAGCACATACTAAACCATTTGACTCATGATACCCCAGTTTATGTTGATGACAAGAAACTTCTTAAGTTTAAGGCAATATTGTTTCTTACAGAAAATATTTCTGGTCATATATTTTCAATCAATTTAAGATCCCAATGTAGTATATTGAGTTGCTACAGGTTACCATGTCACAATCCCTGTAGTCCATGAATGCTATCTTATAATTAATGAGCATTTGCAGATATGTTAAATATTTTGACATGACAAGATTATTTTGAATTATTCAAATGGTTACTTAATCCAATGACATGTGCTTCATATGAAATAAGCAGAGTAAGATTAGAAAATCACAGATTATAAAACCCTATGAAGACAGCACAATATAAAGTAATTCAGCCACACATGAATGAAATCATGCAGGATGCTGACAACTAGTAGGAAATGGAAAAGTTAAAAGAGGGTCACTCTCCTTAGAGACTACAGAGAATGTGTTGCTAAGTGGTTCACTTTTAATTAAACATTCAATCTTGGTAAAAGACTTTAATATTTAGGATGTTACAAAAACACATGTCACGAGAAGTTCCTGAAACTTATAGGATTCACAAGTTTCCTCCCAAAGTTATATAAGAAATAACTGTTAGAAATAAAAAGACTCTCCATCCAATCAAAACTTTTCAAATTCATACAGGGTGTTTCAGGGATACAGCTTTCATGGCTTTTTTTTCCCCACAAGCTGAAAGAAGTGAGCTTATGGTCATGCAATGGATTGAGTCACTCATATTCCTTTAAGTAACACCTTACCTTCATATTCCTATAAATAACTTCAATACAGTCACTGTTTCGCCAAACTTGACTTTGGCAGAATCATTACTTTGACTTGAGGCTAGTTTCCTGTCTGGAGATCCTAGATATTTTTTATCTCTTTACAGTAAGTGCAAATTTACATATATAACACATTGAATTTAGCTATGTAAAATTTTACATATTTCACTATCAAAAACAGACAGAGAATAAAGTTTTCTTGGGTCTATCTGTGTAATTAATGGTAATTGACTATAGCAGTCACCAAAGGTTAATATACCACTCCTAGCCCCAAATTGGAAAATGTAGCATGTGATAAGTACTTATGCATGTGAATGAGATAGAAGGACAAAGACTCAGTATAGGTATATAGTTTACCTTTGTTTTCTACCGTCTATGAAACATAGCTGCAGTGTTGTCTAGTGATGATAGGATTCTAAGCAGCACCAACTTCCATGAAAACCAATGCCTAAAACAATTCTTTATATAATCCAAATATTTTTGGAGTAAATGAATGATCAAAATGTTAACTTTTTCTGACATTTGAAGGCACATTGATCTTTAATGCTAGAATTATATTCCAACATATGCAGTTTAAGCTTTTTTTGACCTGATTCTTTTCAACATTTAGGATGCAGACTACAACATTGCCAACAACTGAAAATTTCTCAAAAAATAAAAATAAAAACAGCTTTATGGAGTCCACCTTGTATCTCCTGAGTGTAAATCATTTAATAATGATTCCTAGGCATGTTAGATTTGAAAGCACTAAAATATGTAACAATGAGGAAGATTTGATCTCAGTATTTGATAATATTAAGGACTTAATGTTAACATTTTAGTATTAATGATGATATTGGGCTGAGTACTTTTAAAATACATAAAGAAATATTCATGACTAAAATTAATGTGTTGAATATTCTTCAAGCAATTCTAATAGTAAGAATGGGAAGATAACAACATACAAAGAATAATTTTGGCCATGAAATAATAGTTTATTGAGAATGTGTATAATATGGACATGGAGGTTAATTATATTATTCTCTCTATTGTTAGATGTAGTTGAAGTATGCAGTAGAAAGGCTTTCTAAAAGTTCAAGTATAAAGTAAGTTACTTCTATTGTATGTCTTATATATGTTCATGAGCACACTTTTCTAATAAAAGTAAATAAATCAATATGATCATTATATAGAGGATTGGGAAAGCAAAATCCTGATCCTATTTTTTCTTCTACTACAGCCATAAATTTTCTGTAACAGAGTATGCTGGAGTGAGATATGTAAATTGACCTAAATAAGATGTTCATAGAGCATTCCTGAGAATTATGTGACCTTCCAGATCTTAGGAACACAGTCTTTCCAATATCTATACAGGTCCTCTGAACAAATTTTCTAAATACTTGATTATTGCATTAGTGAGTGGAGAACTCTAGCTGCGCAATCAACATAGTATGGACAGAATGGATAAATGTCTAAAAGAGGGATATTCTAGCCTTCCTATAAGGAATAGTAATAGTGAAATCAAAGTATGACAAAAAGGAACAAGAAATTAATTTCTGTAGCATCCTATTAGCATTATCACAGAAAAGTGTTTCATTGATAAATGTGGTACATTAACCACTTCTCTTCCAGGATTCTAACAAAGTGTTTCCCAGGTTATTTACTTCCATTTCTGTGTTGACTATTTTCAACAGTGGTTACTATTCTTCTCTCCTGAAAGTCTGCTTCTGTCACTACTGCAGGAAAATTGCAGCTGTACTTTCTCCAGTGGTTATTGGTAATCGGAAACCCTAGTTTTCTATCATGAAAAAGTACACTAAATCCTGCTTTACTTAGCAACAACGTGCTTGTCGTTGCTGAGGCTCTGGTTCACCTTTCAGTTAAGATTTAAAACTTCACTAAGTTATAATATCTTTGGGGTGATTTTTCACTTCACTCCAACTTCTTTAATCTCTCATACAGGTATATTGTGGAGGCATAACTAAGACAATGCATTTAAAAGTGTGCTGAGAGTTTTCTGCCTGCCAGGACTGCCTATTATTTATAGATTATCAGATCACATCTAGATTGCAAGCCTAAAAGAATAGTAATAATAATAAAAGATAAATAGGTTTCAGTAATAATATTCTGATATAATCTGCATCCTTTTAGCTGCTTTGGAATCTTAGAAGTAGATAGATGGTTGGTGTGAGCAAGACATGGGTTTTTAAAATAATGTAATTATGTTACATAATTTAAAATTCATTTGCACTCATTTTGAGATCAATTTAATGATACCAACTTTGTAGTCCTTCAAATGTCAAATGCCCCTCTCTCTAAAAGGCACTATATATACTAATCTTTGAACTTAGCAAATGAGAATATCAGATTTTAACTCTCTTATGTTAGTCTTTAGTTAAACATAGAGATCAATTATTGTAGAATGAGACCTCAGGATTCAGAGACTGATATCAGCACATATCTTATAATATAAAGCTGTCAAATTGATATAAAATTAAATATTGTTGCCAAAAGCTTTGCATTATTTCCTGCTTCTTAGACTCTAATAAATCCTTACCATAATTTCAATCCCCAGCCCCAAAACTCCAGGGAATTCTAATTCCCCAAATGAAGATATTGTTTAGCCTAAGTATCCAACACACAGGAATAGATAAAGGAAATATGGAATGTATATGCACAATGAAAAGTTTTACATCCATATAAAAGAATAAAGTCATCTGTAGGAAAATCTACTCAACTGCAGGTAATCATATTAAATTACTTAAGTCAGTCTCAGAATAGCAAATGTCATTTATTTCTCATGTGTTTACCAGTTTTTATAGAGATACATAACATAATTCATTTATATGAAAAATTAAAGTAGGTTTTGTTCTCATTTTAAACATCATGAAATTAAACTAAAAACAGTAATGAGAAAATACCTTTAAAATCTTATATTCTAATCTACTCTATTAGTCTTTTTGGATAATTCAGCATAGCTCTTCTTCAAATTGGAATGTATACATGATGTGAGATTCCTCTCTGTCTGCTGTAAACATGTTTTGTTATCATTGGTTAATAAAGAATCTGCTTTGGGATTATGACAGCACAGAATAGAGAAAGGTGGGTATTCCAAGCATAGATAGAGGAGAAAGTAAGCAGAGTCAGGGAGACACCATGTACCTGCCAAGGAGAAAGATGCCCACCCTGAAACCTTACTGGTAAACTACGAGGCTCGTGGTAAAATACAAAATAATAGAAATGTGTTAGCTTAAGATATAATATTTAGCCAGGAATATTTCTAAGTAGTAGGCCAAACAGTGTTTTAATTGATACAGTTTCTATGTGATTATTTTGGATCAGGGTGGCCAAGAAACAAATGAGCTGTCACCACCTACAAATTGGCACCAAAACGTGGGCTTGTTACGTCCACATGAAACTAAGAGAGCTTAAAAAGTAATTCCAGACACACACAGGAAAAACAGAGTTTAGCACAGCTTCTTGGTAGCCATGTTTTTTTATATGGGCTCTGTTTGCTGGCAGTGAGCATGAGCATTTCAGCTTCTTTAAGAGAGGTCTTCCTGACTCAGCACTGACAGGTAAGGCTATGTGACTTCTTTAGGGGAGAACTTACTGGTTTGTGCTAGTTGCTCTTTCATGAGGCTGAGCACATAAATGGGGTCCAGGAGCACCATGTTACAATTTGCTTAATGATGACAGAGACCTGCTGTGATCCTTGAGCCAAAGCAATATGCATGGCTTTCAAAGGCAAGGAATGTGCCTCCACCATGTTGGACTGGGTGGAATTGGTCCTAACCACTCCTGATTAGTATTTTAAATTATGGAGGCTCCTGGTCAAAAAATAATTACAGATATGCATGCAATAAAGACAGATCCTGACGGAAAAGACCTTTAAATGTGTCACATTGTTGGATAAATATATATAGGGTTGAGAGAGAGGAAAAAGAATACAAACAGTTATAAAAAGAAGTAAATGGCAATTTCTCAGAAAATTAGAAAACATCCTTCCTCAAGACCCAGTAATACCACTTTTCAGTATATATGCAAAGGATGCTCAATTGTGCTACAAGGACATGAACTCAACTATGTTCATAGCAGCTCTGTTTGTCATAGCAAGAACCTGGAAACAATCTAAATGCTCCTCAACCGAAGAATGGATATGGAAAATGTGGTACATTTACACAGTGGAGTACTACACAGCAGAAAAAGTAACAATATCTTAAAATTTGCAGGAAAATGGATGGAAATAGGAAATATTATTTTGAGTGAGGTAGCACAGACACAGAGAGACAATTATCACATGTACTCATTCATAGATGGTTTTTAAGCATAAAGCAAAGAAAACCAGCCTACAAACCAAAATCCCAAAGAACTTAGAAAACAATGAGGACACTAAGAGAGACTTACATAAATCTAATCTACATGGTAAGTAGAAAAAGACAAGGTCTCCTGAGTAAATTGGGAGCATGGAGACCTTGGGAGAGGGTTGAAGGGGGAGGGGAGAGGCAGGGAGGAGAGCAAAGAAAAATGTAGAGCTCAATAAAAATCAATTAAAATATCAAAAGTCTTCAAAGAAACAGTACAGACAGTCATAGATTAAAGTTGTCAAACAAAAGTAAGCTGCATAATGGTGGAATATACACAGAGAGTCTGCATTATGTATATTATTGTGTTTTCTTTGAAGATGAATGATGCAACAATATAAAAGAACATTGGGTGACTGTATATGCAATGAGATGTCTCTGTCAATTCTAGAGTTTTGGAAGTTGCTTACCATGTACTTCCTGTTATCTTAGGAATATTATATGCTTCTTGGGTCTTTGATGGAGTTGATGTGTAGATAGTTATAATTATAGTTTTCCTTGGTTATGATAAAAGGTAAAGTAGATATAGATATTGTAACTATAATTCTTGCTTGGTAACTATTTTGTTGTATGTAATTTTACTTTGCTAAAGTTAAAGCCTTCCTTTTTATTTAGACAGAAAAGGGGAGGTGATTTGGGATTCTCCTCTGTATGCTGTAAATGTGTTTTGTTGTCATTGGTTAATAAATAATATGTTTTGGGCTTGTGACAGTGCAGAATAAAGCAAGGCAGTAATTCCAATTATAGATAGAGGAGAAAGTATGCAGAGACAGGGAGATGCCATGTAGCTGCCTAAGGAGAAAGATGTCCAACCTGGAACCTTATCAGTAAACAATGAGGCTCATGGTAAAATACAAAATAATAGAAATGGGTTAACTTAAGGTATAAGATTTAGCCAGGAATATGTCAAAGTAATAGGCCAAGCAGTGTTTTAATTAATATGGTTTCTGTGTGTTTATTTTGGGTCTGGGAAGCCAGGAAATGAACATGTAGCATCTGACTACATATATAGCCCTCACAATATATGAATACTTTGAAAGAATATATATAGATAAAATTTTCAATCATCTCCAATGTTTTCTCTTCCCAGTGTATCCATTGCCTCTCCCCACCTTATCAAGAAAAAAATAGCTTCTTATGTAGAAGTTGACTTATGATGCTTTTTCCACAGTATACAAGCAAGAGAAAAATAAGAATGAGGTCTGAAAAACATTATTTTGTCCTACAGTCCAGAGATATTGTCTACCACCTTGAGATCATCTGGGAAGCATGGCCAGTTCCTGTCTGTTGCCATGAAAAGTAGCTTGCTTACATCTTTATAGATCAAAAACCAGAGGTAAAGAGTCTGCCTTTCTTTCTTTCTTTCTTTTTTTTTTGCTTAGGAGTCAGTGCAGGGGGCCACAGCCTCTGGGATGATACTTCACATGCTCATAGTTTAGGGTAAGATTTTTTATCTTCAGTTAGTTCTCCTTGAAAATATCCTCTGTGGAAACTCCTTCAGTCAATGGTCTTTAAGATACTGGCTTTCTCTGGCTGTGGACACATGTACTAAATATATAGATATGGAAACAAGCTCAACCCCTTGGCTGCTAAAATTGGTTGCTGTTACCTGCTCATGTGAAGTACTGATGATCTGTGAGTCTACTCCTAAATAAAGAGACCTTTATTATACTTGGTTCTGAGCTAGTGTGGGACTAATTTATTAAAACTGGCTACCTAATGTGGATCCTGAGTCCACGCATACTGGAACTGGCTCAGAAGGCTCAATGTTTCCTACCCTCACCCTCCTGGCTTCATTTCACATAATAAGCAGTTTTTTCCAAAACAACTCTGCAGCTGAACTACTCCTTTGGTGGTCCACTGTGCTGCAAATTAGGAATTTCCCACCAGCATGCATGCATATTGTTCCTGCCTACCAATCCAGGAGCACAGACTTCCCTGGCTTGCATTCGTGGCTTGTGACTGCCTTTGAGCTTTGCATTCCATGACATTTTGGAATTGGCCTCAATATGTTAAGCATATTTGTCAGTATTTAAGACACTGCCAACCAACACAGAACTGAGAGAAATTCTTCACACAGCCAGCATTTGCATCTCTCTGCCACTCACTGACAAATGCAACACCTGCTGGCCAATAAAGATTATTACACCTAAAACTATTTACTGAAAACTCATAATAGAGGTAAGTTTATTTGATTAATAAATAAATAATTTGAAAGTTATATAATTTCAGACTATCATCACCCAGGAATTTAATAACCTTTTTGTTTCTACTATGAATGACATTCTGGTGTAGGAGGTTCTTCTGCCTATGTGTTGCTTTCATTAGTTGAATAAAGAAACTGCCTTGGCCTTTTGATAGGGCAGGACTTAGGTAGGAGAAGTTGACAGAACAGAATGCTGGGAAGAAGGGCAGTGTGGCAAATATGATGATGCTCCTGCCTGAGACTGATGCTGGTTAGAATCTTTCCTGGTAAGCCATGACCTCATGGTGACATACAGATTAGTGGAAATGGGTTAGATTAGGATGTGAGAGTTAGATGCTAGATATAATGGGCCAGGCAGTAATTTAATTAATATAATTTCTGTATGGTTATTTCGGGGGTTAAGCTAGCCAGGCAGCAGGGCATGGCCCACTCACCTCTTACTCCAGATTGGCTCTCCAACGTGGTAAACTGAATCCACGTAAAACCTGAGAAGGCTTGAAAAGAAATTCTAGACAAAAATACAGTTAACACAGCTTTTTGCTGTTTGCTGGCAGGGTGCCACAGAGAAATTTTCCTGACTCAGCAGCTGTAGCAGAAAAAAAGTGGTGTGGTTTTAAAACGTGGCTTTCTGGGCCAAGCTGCCAGTGCAAACTCTGGCTATAAAGCATTTCAATGACATTTGTAGGCCTAGGTGTTTGTGTGCTCACTCATGGGCGGGAGGAAAGTACCTGAGATCATGCCCGTGGCTCAGCACTTCCTGCCTGGGCAGACAGCAGGATCAGGCTTGGGCAGGCAGGAGAGCATGGCAGATTCCTGCCGCCATACAAAGACACGTTTCCAGGCTGCACAGTGCTCTGCATGGCAGATTTGGCTGTAACTCAGATAAAAAGAGTTTATGTGCCATACGCTCATTCTCAGAGTTAAAGTGCTGAGCATGGCTCCTACCTGGCAGCCACAGAACTAGAAGAAATGGTACCTCCACCATCTTGAAATTGGAGAGAGTGGATTCAGCATTCAGAGCAGCTGCAATCAAGTCGCTTAGCATTTTAAAAGCTCTTCAAGACAGTAGTAAATTACAGATAATACAATAGGACAGATTGAGACATAAAAGAACTCTAAATGGGTTATAGTGTTAGATAAAGTACGTAGGCTTGGGAGAGAGAAGAAAAAGAGTATAGAAAGTCATAAAATAAAATTAATGCTTAAAAAAGGGTAAAGTCTTTAAAGAGACAGAGTACAGATAGTCTAGATTAAAAAAATAAAGAAAAATAAGCCATGGAAAAATGGAAAACTCACTGAGTGTATGGATTATGTATTTTATTGTGTTTTCTTTGAAATTTTTTGACTGTGAAGGAGCTAAGTACAAAGAGACATTTCATTGTATGGGATAAGCTAAACCAGAATGTATATTATAAAGATATCTTGACTTCAGAATTTGGGTCTAAGGATATGGTGCTTTGGAAAAGAGTTTAATCTTTTGTTTTCACAGAGGATGAGAACCTGTGGATTGCTTCTAGACCAATATGGTATGATAGACCATGCCCTCCTGAAAGGTTGCTGTTAACACCCTCAAAAACTTCCTTTGCTCAACTGCTGACTGAGATGAACCTAGCTCATAGGATACCTCAAAAAAGTCCTGATTAACAGCACCCCCATTCAGCACAAAGCAGTTTGGAGGGTAAAAACTGTGCCCATATTTCCAAATATTGTTTATAAATGTTCTTTTACATTTAAAGGGGGATATGATATAGATATAAATAACTTGCATTGGTATAACTCTTGATTTTTGGATACAAATTTAAGGTCAATTTTGTTATATGTATATGTATTTCTGATCTTGATTAAGGTATTGTGATTGTATAACTCATTTAAAAATGTAATGTATAATCATTGATAATAGTCAAGCTTGTAGTCATGTTCGTTAGATTTTCTAGATATATAGAGATATATTTCATTTAAATAAGCATTCTTCATATCTTTCAAAGACTACAGATATGGTATTTAAGATGTTTTAATAACTTAGGGCTTTTCATGACAATGAGACACATCTGCTCCTGGTATCACCAATCTACTTCAAGAGGAAGATGGGCATTGAAGAGTCTCCTTATGGAGTTGATTAGCCATTTGGGCAAGAAACTGCTCTTGCCTGGACTGTTGCATGAACTGGACACAAAGAACCCACAGAGAGAAGAATGCTGAACTTGCCTAAAGGTGAGATGATCCTTCGGGGTTCCTGATTCATGAGTCTGTGAGACATTATTCATGATATAGAAGAAAGTGACTGAACTGTCTTTAAAATTTCCTGCTTCATGGAAAAGTCTGCTGGATACTATGGGCCTGTATGCTGAAGATGGATGCCCCAACGGAACAAAATAACTTTGGGTAACCAGTCCAGGCAACAAGATGTCTCTGTCATTTCTAGAGTATTGGAAGTTGCTTATAATGCACTTCCTGTTTACTTAAGTAATATCATCTCCTTCTGGAGTCTTTGATGGAGTTGAAGAATTTATAGATATAGATTTCCTTAGTTGTGAAAAAAGATAAAGTAGGTATAAATATTATAACTGTAATTCTTGCTTGATAACTGTTTTGTTATATGTAATTTTACCATGTTAATATTAAAGCCTTCCTTTTTGTTTAAACAGAAAAGGGGGAAATGTTATAGGAGGTTCTTCTGTCAATATGTTGCTTTCATTGGTTGAATAAAGAAACTACCTTGGCCTTTTGATAGAGCAGGACTTAGGTAGGTGAAGGTGACAGAACAGAATGTTGGGAAGAAGGGCAGTGTGGCAGATGCCATGAAGCTCCTGTCTGAGACTGATACTGCTTAGAATCTTTCCTGGTAAGCCATGACAACGTGGTGATACACAGATTGGTGGAAATGGGTTAGATCATGGTGTGAGAGTTGGCCAAGAAGAGGCTAGATACAATGGGCCAAGCAGTAATTTAATTAATACAATTTCTGTGTGGTTATTTCGGGGGTTAAGTTAGCCAGGCAGCTGGACTCGGACTGCTTGCCTCTTACTACAGCATTCTATAAGGCTTATGTGGTTGTTCTACTACATCAATTTTTGTGATAATCAGATTCATTCTTGTCCTTCATATTATAACCTTAAAGAAATGGTTTGATAACAGAGTCAAGAATGAGGTACTTTTATAAATGATACAGTTTTTACAGACTTATAATAAACACTAGCTGACAACATTTATACAATAAAAAAATCAAAAGTTAACTCAAAAAACTAATACCATTGAAAAGGATAATATTAATTTGACAGACAAAATTCAATCCATGTTAATGGTTTATGAAACCTTACAAAAGGATTCTGAGAAATTATCTGAAATAATTCATACTGTTGAAATTTACAGTCAAAATCTGTTAAAAATTATAATATGTAAGCAGATAGAGTGTCTCTACAGGAAGGCAATCTGTTCACTATCCAAGTAATATCCAAGGATGAGAAGCCATCATTAATGGAAAAAATTAATACTTTAGAATGATATGTATAGAATGAGGACAAGAAGTTATTTGAAGTGATAAAATTATTAGAAATATTCACAGGTCAAGAGATTAAGATTTATAAAAGAGGGTGATAAAAAGATTTGAAACAATTGAGTAAAGTATCAGAGCTGATAAGCAAAGAGAGGATGTACAAGGAAAGGATCTAGCATTGCCAGTACTTGTCAGAATCAGAGATGACTTACCAAGAGTTTTAGCTACCTATCCCATTATAACCTCTGACAAGTCAGTAAGTACTCAATATCCAAATGGATATCAAGACTATAAATGGAAACATATATGTATGAAAGAACTAAGTGAATTAAGTAAACAGTAGTATCTTATTGCATGTATTTACCATTTGTTGGGGAGATGATAAAGATATAGACTACAAGCAATAAGGCTACTCCACATGATTGGATTCAATTAGTTTCAGTGATCCTTGAAAACAGATGGCAATTACAGTGGAAGTGCTACTAAAGAGAGGAGGCTAAAGTCGTAGAACAACAAGGAAGGGTCAAAGGATTTGAGGCATACCAAGACCAAATTCTTGGCAAGTGCTTTTCTGGTGACCCACAGGGTCAAGCTCTTTATGGTGAACACACATTGTCCATATGCCATACAGAAGCTGAAAATTGCTTGGGACAGGATTCGAGATATAGGAGAAACAATCGAAGCATATATTATTTTTCAACAAGGCCAAAGAGAATCCTTTAGTGACTTTTTATGTAGATTAACTAAGGCTGTACAAATAGGAGTAACAGACACAGAAGCTAGATCAGTACTTATTGAATCTCTGACTTTTGAAAATGCCAACTTAGGATGTAAAAAGATTCTTGGTCCTTTAAAGATTAGATCAGCACCAATGGATGAATGGATCCAGCATACAATAAATATTGAGGCTTGGGTAGGAGAAGAAATTTCAAAAGCTATGAAGAGACATCAAAATACCAAATGTTTTAATTGTGGTAGAATAGGACATCTGAGAAGGTATTGTAGGCAAGGTGTTCCAAAAAATGATATCTCCTCTGTGAATGACAAAAATAGAAGGTCCCAATATTATGGATTATGTAGAAGTTGTTGAAAAGGCTAACATTTGATCAATGAATGTAGATTAACAAGAAATAAACAAGGCAATCCATTACCATTGGGAAACTCATTGGAGAGCCTCTTGCAGGCCCCCAGGTCAAATGTGGTTGAGTCATTTCCAGTCACTATAGAGGACATGTTTCCCCGGGAAAATTTTAAAAATCCAGGGCCTAATGTAAAAAACAATATTGTTCTGGATGATGAAATAAACATGGAGGATGAATCAAATAGATTTAATATAAAATAGAAAATGTTTATTTTTGTAGACTTCTATAAATGATCAAAGACCAAAGGTGACAGTACTAATAAATAACATTGTAAATGAAGGAGTACTGGAAATGGGCACAGATGTGACTATCATAACTAGAGAATCTTGATATCCAAATTGGCCTCTTCAAAACACAGATGTTTAATTCCTAGGAATTGGAAACCTATCTCAAGTAAAACAAAGCATGAAATGGGTTGAATGAATAGGGCCATAAGGACAGAGAGGAAGGTGGAGGTAATATGAGGCTAATATTGGAGTGAATTTGTAGGGTCATGATCTGCTGTAGCAATGGAATGCCCAGATTAACATTCCTGCAGTCCCAGAAACTCACATTTCTCTGAAAGATCAGGTATAAAAAATACTCACCAGTCATTTTGGTTTTACAAAAACAAAAACAAAAACAAAAAAAAAAACAACTAAAAAATCTTCAGAGGTACTGGCAGCAATAACTTTAAAGTTGTTAATTGAGGAAACAATATAGATTAAGCAATGGCCTTTATAGAAGAGAAACTGCAGGCTTTAGAACAGTTTATATAGGAGCAACTAGATGCTCATCATATTGAAGAATCAACCAGCCATTGGAATTTTCCTGTATTTGTTGTTAACAAGAAATCTGGAAAATGGAGAAAGGTAGCAGATCTAAGAGTTGTCAGATACATAATTCAATCTATGGGCTCTATAATCTGGAATTCTTTTGACTTCTCTATTACATAAATAATGGTCTCTTATAGTTATTTATTTAAAAGATTGTTTCTTCACTCTATCATTACAAGAAAAGGATAGAGAAAAATTTCTGATCATGGTGCCTTCTTATAATAATTCTCAGCCTACTAGAAATATCAATAAATCATCCTCCCTCAATAACCCTACCCTGATGCAATAGTGTGTAAGACAGCCATTTGAAATAATACATAAACAATTTCCTAAATCTATCACTTACCATTACATGGATGACATTTTGCTATCTGATTAAAATGTAGATACTTTAGAAGAATGCATGTAGAAATAAATTTTGCCAAAGTTGGGAGTAAAGTTGCTCTTGAGAAAATACAAATAGGAGACTCTATCAATTACCTATGTTGAAATAGGTTTACAGAAAATTAGAGCACAAAAACCACAAATTTGGAAAGACCGATCCCAGACTGTTAATGACTTGCAAAGAGTGCTAGAAGATATTTCAAATATACAATCCACCACAGGGATAACACCAGATCTAATAATTCATTTAAACAAAACCTTAGATTGTGACAAAGACTTACATAGTCACAAGGAATTAACAGCGGAATCTGAGAAAAAAATTAACTTTGATTGAAGAGAAATTACAAAAGGTACATGCAGACCAGATAGATCCAAATCTCAGCTTCCTTTTAGTCACATTAGCCTTCAGAATTTCCCCTATGGGAATTTTAATGCAGAGGGAAGATATTATGTTAGAATGGATCTTTTTGACATATAAACCAAGTAAAAAATAAAAAATATGAAGAAAATGTCTCTGAATTAATTAGAAAAGGAAAATTGAGACTTCATCAACTGAGAGGAATAGACCCAGTATCTTTTACTAAGTATAAAATTAAAAAAAAAATGGGAAGACAATGAACCCTGTCAGAGACCTTGTGCTTAATTTTCAGGAGAGATTAATAGCAAATATCACAACAGAGATAGAAGGAACCGTATAAGAAAACCACTTGAATCCTTCCCTGCATTGTATGCGACACAACAACAGCTGAAGCCCGTGTATTCTATAGTGATGCAAGTAAATCAGGGAAGTCAGGTTACAAATCAGAAGATTTACATAAAGTAGAACAAAACCCTTATATTTCTAGCCAAAAGTTAGAGTTGTATGATATTCTCATGGTGTTAAGGGATTTTAAGTAAGCTCTCAATATACTTACTAATTTGCAATATACAGAAAGAGTTATTTTGCATATTGAAACCACTTAATTCATACCAGATGATACAGAATTGACTTCCTTATTCATTCAGGTTCAATATATAATCAGAAATAGGCTTTGTCCCATATACATAATTCACATTTGATCCCATATGGACCTGTCAGGGCCTCTAGCACAAGGTAATGCAGAAATTGATCTATTATTGATTGAAAACTTGCTGAGGCCTTAGACTTTCATGAAAAGAATCATCTCAGTAACAAAGGTTTAAAGGAAGAGTTTTCTATTACATGGAAACAAACTAAGGAGATTATAAGAAGATGTCCTATTTGCTCTTTCTATAACCAAACATTGCAACCTATAAGGAGTAACCCAAAGGGTATACAAAGGAATGAAATCTTGAAGATGTATGTGTTCTACTTTGCAATCATTCGAAAATTAAAATATGTATACCACACCATTGACACATATTCAGGTTTTCAGTGGATAACTGCTTAGAGCTTGGAACATGCAAATTCAGTAATCATGCATTTATTGGAAGTAATGGCTTCCAATTTCCAAGTGGATCTTTATATGTTTTTCTTTGGGATCACCTTATTTCTTAGCTTCTCTAGGGTCATGAACTATAGGCTCAATGTCCTTTGTTTATGGCTACAGTCCACTAATGAGTGAGTACATACCATATTCATATTGTGGGGTCTGGGTTATCTCACTCAGGATAGTGTTTTCTAATTCCATCCATTTGCATGAAAAATTCAAAATTTCATTTTTTTAAGCATTGAGTAGTACTCTAATACATAGATGTGCCACACTTTCTTAATCCATTCTTCTATTGAGAGACATCTAGGTTGTTTCCAGGTTGTGGCTATTACAAATAATGCACCTATAAACATAGTTGAACAAATGCTTTTGTAGTATAATTGAACACCTCTTGGATATATTGCCAAGAGTAGTATTACTGGATTCTGAGGTAGGTTAACTCCTAATTTTCTGAGAAATCACCACACTGATTTGCAAAGTGGTTGCACAAGTTTGCACTCCCACCAGCAATGGATGAGTGTTCCCCTTACTCCACATACTCTCCAGCATAAGCTATCATTGGTGTATTTGATTTAAGCCATTCTGACAGGTGTAAGATGGTATCTCAGAGTTGTTTTGATTTGTAATTCCCTGATAGTTAAGGAAGTTGAACATGTCCTTAAGTATCTTTTGGCTATTTAAAATTCTTCTGTTGAGAATTCTCTGTTTAGTTCAATATTCCAGTTTTTAATTGGGTTATTTAGAATTTTAATGTCTAATTTCTTGAGTTCTTTATATATTTTTGAAATCAGTCCTTTGTCTGATGTGGGGTTGGTGAAGATCTCCCATTCATTAGGTTGCCTTTTTTTCTTATTGACTGTGTCCTTTGCTTTACAGAAGATTCTCAATTTTACGAAGTCCCATTTATCATTATTGCTCTTATTGTCTGTGCTACTGGGGTTATACTTAGGAAATGGTCTCCTGTACCCATGCATTGGAAGCAACATCCCACTTTCTTCTCTACAGGTTTAGTGTGGTCAGATTTATATTGAGGTCTTTTATCCATTTGGACTTGAGTTTGTACATAGTGACAGATATTGATCTATTTTCATTCTTCAACAGGTTGACATCCAGATATTTGTTGAAAATAATCCACCATTTGTTGAAAATTCTTTCTTTTTTACATTGTATAATTTTAGCTCCTTTGTCAAAACTCAGGTGTTCATAGGTGTGTGAATTAATATCCTGTTCTTCAATTTGATTTCCTTAGTCAATGTCTCTGTTTTTATGCCAATACCAAGCTGTTTTCCTTACTGTAGCTCTGTAATAGAGCTTTATGTCAGGGATGGTAATGCCTCTGGAAGTTCCTTTATTGTATAGGATTGTTTTGGATATCCTGGGTTCTTTGTTTTTTCATAAAAGTTGTTCATTGTTCTCTCAAGGTCTGTGAAGAATTATCTTGGGATTTTGATGGGCATTTCATTGAATCTATAGATTGCCTTCGATAAGATTGCCATTTTTTACTATGTTGATCCTTCCTATCTAAGAGCATGGTAGATCTTTCCATTTTCTGGTATCTTCTTCAATTTATTTCTTCAAAGACTTAAAGTTCTTGTCAAATAGCTATTTCACTTCCGTGGTTAGTGTTACCCCAAGATACTTTATGCTATTTGTGGCTATTGTGAAAGGTTATTTCTCTGATTTCCCTCTGAGCTTCTTTATCCTTTGTGTATAGGAGGGTTTTATTTTAGTTGATCTTGTATTCTGCCACAGCACTGAAGGTATTTATCAGCTCTAGGAGTTCTCTGGTAAGTTTTTGGAGTCAATTATGTACACTATCATATCATCTGCAAATAATGAAAGTTTGACTTCTTCCTTTCCAATTTGAATCCCATGGATCTGCTTATGTTGTCTTATTGCTATTGCTAGAGCTTCAAGCACTATATAGATTCACCTGGAAATTGGAAGCAGACAAGATCACCTGACAAAATTTGGGATCATGGGGGCAGGGGTAGAAGGAAGGTGAGGAGGGGATAAGGGGAGGGTTGGGGAGAGCATGAGGGAGTGGGATAGTTGAGATGGAGGAAGGAAAGATATGAGAGGAAGGAAAGAGATATCTTTATTGAGGGAGCCATTTTGGGGTTAGCAAGAAAACTGGCTCTAGAAAAATTTCCAGGAATCCACAAGGATGACCCCAGCTAAGGCTCTAAGCAATAGAGAGGGTGCTTGAACTGGCCTTGTCCAGTAGTCAGACTGATGATTATTTTAAATATTACCATAGAACCTTCATCTAACACCTGATGGAAACAGAGACAGAGACCCACATGGGAGCAATGGACTGAGCTCCCAAGGTCCAATTGAAGAGTGGAAGTAGGGAGAATATTAGCAAGGAAGTCAAGACCATGAGAGGTTCACCCACTGAGACAATGAGCCTGAGCTAATGGGAGCTCACCAACTCCAAATGGACTTGGAATTAACAAGCACGGGATCAAACTAGTACCTCTGAATGTGATTGAAAGTTGAGGCAGACTGAGGGGCCAATGACAATGACACTGGGTTTTTGTCTCTACTGCATGTATTGTCTTTTTTGAGATCCTATTCTCTTTGGATGTATACCTTGCTCAACCTGGATGTAGTGGGAATAACCTTGGACTTCCTACAGGGCAGGGTACCTTGCCCTCTCTTAAGATTGGAGGAGGGTTGAGGGGAGGGTGTGTGGAGGAAGTGGGAGGAAAGTGGGAGGAAGGAAGAAAGTAGGAATTTGGATTGGTATTTTTTAAAGTAATAAAATAATAAAAATAACAAAAGAAGTTATGGACATCATGGGTAGACCTTCACAAATAAAGACAGATAATGATCCAGCATATGCTTCTAAAAAAAGAAACAGTTTTTTGCTTATTATCAAGCGTATTAGAGGTATATCAAGCAATCCTACAGGTCAGACAGTTATAGAAATTTCAAATTGAACTATAAAAGATTTGCTAAACAAACAAAAAGGGATAGAAAATATCCCCCCAAAAAATAGATTGCATATTGCTTTATTAAACTTGAATTCTTATAATGCTAATAAGAAAGGAACAATGACAGCTAAAAGACATTGGATAATAGTAACAACTTCTGAATTGAAACAGCTGATACATATCAAAGATGCATAGACATCAGAATGGGTACCAAGAGATGTTCCATTTTGGCAAACGGGTTTAGCTCTTATTTCCATAAGAGAAACAAAGCTATGAATACAATCAAAATTAAAAATGATTCAGCTTGAGGACTAGTTGATCCACCCAGAGCGGTAAGTGTGTGCTTGCCCGGCCAGCCAGATGCCCCAGGAAGGGAGTACAGGCACCCTCCAATCCCCTAAACTCTCTTGCCATTCAGTGGGGCTTCTCCCCGGCTACTGGCTTTTCTACTTATCCTGCCCCAGCTTGCCCCCAACGCCTTTCCATCTTCGGGGTCCTAGGACGCCCCAACTCAGCCTGCTTTGGTGCTGAGGCTCCGGGAACAAAGTGGTGAATACAAGTTTGCAGGGGTTTCTTTGTTCCACAGAGCAGGCATCTACCAAGCCTGCCCTTTTGTCTGCGAGATCCTTGGCCAGCAAGTGGCCCTGATCCAGTACCAGTAGATCCATCTGGAGGGGTAAGTGTGTGCCTGCCGGGCCAGCCAGATGCACTGGGAAGGGAGTACAGGCACCCTCAAATCCCCTTAACTTTCTGGCCATTCAGTGGGGCTTTTCCCTGGCTACAGGCTTTTCTACTTATCCAACTTCATCTTACCCCCAAGCACCCCTTTCCATCTGCCAGTTCCTAGGATCCCCCAAATCAGCCTGCTTTGGGTCTGCGGCTCTGGGGATGCAATGGTGAGTGCAAGGAAGCAGGGGTTTCTTTGTTCCACAGAACAAGCATATACCAAGCCCACCCATTTGTCTGTGAAGTTCTTGGCCAGCAAGGGGCCCTGATCCAGTACCAGTAGATCCATCTGGAATGGGTCATTAGATCCACCACCACAGCCTAGCTCAGGGAGGAGGGGATCTGAGAGCCAACTCCAGTTCTGAGGGGATCCAAGAGAGGGCAGAACAAGAAAACCCCCCAAGTACACAGTTAGCCACAGCAAAAATCAGACCAAGTTGCTGAGATTCTCCTGACCACATTCTAAGAAAGAAATGGACAGGCGCCAATACAAGAATTCCTCCAACAACCTGAAAAGCAACATGATAACACCAGAATCCAGTGAATATGCAATAAGAAGACTTGAACAACCTAATCCAGAAGAAGTAGAAGAAATCGACTTTAAATGTAACATTATGAAAGTGATAGAGACCATTAAAGAGGATATGAAAAACTCCTTTAAAGAAATGGATGAGAAGACTAACAAAAGTTAAAAGAAATGAATAAATCCCTCAAAGATAACCTAGAAAACCAAGAAAAAGAAATCAAACAGGGAATGGAAAGAGTTTAAGACTTGAACACTGAAATGGAGACAATGAAGAAAACACAAATGGAGGGATGGCTTGATATGGAAAATCTGGTAAAAGAACAGGAACTACAGAGACAAGTATGACCAAAAAATACAAGAGATAGAAGAAAGACTCTCAGATGCTGAAGATACGATACAGAAAATAAACTCATTGATCAAAGAAAACAACAAATCCAACAAATTCTCTACACAAAACATCCAGGAAATCTGGCACACCATGAAAAGACCAATCCTTAGAATAATAGGGGTAGAAGAAGGAGAAGAATTTCACTCCAAAGGCCCAGAAAATATATTCAACAAATTTATAGAAAAAAACTTTCCCAACCTAAAGAAGGATATTCCTATGAAGGTACAAGAAGCATATGGAACACCGAATAGACTGGATCAATAAACCATCCCCTCACCATATAATAATCAAAACACAAAACATACAGAATAAAGAAAGAATATTAAGAGCTGCAAAAGGAAAAAGGTCAAGTAACATATAAAGGTAAACCTATCAGAATTACACCTGACTTCTCTACGGAAACCATGAAAGCCAGAAGGTCTTGGATAGATGTGCTGTAGACACTAAGAGACAATGGATGAAAGCCCAGATTACTATATCCAGCAAAGCTTTCTTTCACCATCGATGAGAAAAAAAGATATTCCAGGATAAAAGCAAATTTAAGCAATACATAGCCACAAACCACGCCTTATAGAAAGTACTAGAAGGAAAACCAAAACGAAAGGAAGCAAACAACACCCATGATAACACAGACATCTAACAACCCTCAACCAGCACAACGAAAAGAAAGGAAACACAAAAACTCTACCACCAAAAAAAGTAACCAGAGTTAACAACTAATGGTCATTAATATCACTTAATATCAATGGACTCAATTCACCTATAAAAAGGCACAGGTTAAGAGAATGTATAAGAAAAGATGATCTAACATTCTGCTATTTACAAGAAACACACCTCAACCACAAAGACAGACATTATCTCAGAGTAAAGGGTTGGGAAAAAGCTTTTTAATCAAATGGCCCTAAAAATTAAAGGGTGTGGCTATATTAATATCTAACAAAATCGACTTCAAACTGAAATCAATCAGAAGAGATGGAGATGGAAACTTTATACCCATAACAGGAATAATTCACCCGGATGAACTCTCAATATAATATAAAAGCACACACATATGTAAAAGAAACATTACTAGAACTCAAAGCACACATCAAACTCCACACTCTAATAGTAGGAGACTTCAACATTCCTTTTCACCAATGGACAGGTCAACCAGACAGAAACTTAACAGAGAAATACAAGAACTAACAGATGTAATGAATCAAATGGACTTAATAGACATCAATAGAACATTCTACCAAAACTGGAAAGAATATACCTTCTTCTCAGCATCTCATGGAACCTTCTCGAATATTGATCACATACTCAGTAAAAAAGCAATCATCCACAGATAAAAAAAAATTGTAGTAACCACCTGTTTCTTATCAGATCACTATGGGGTAAAGTTAAAATTTAACAACAATTCCACCCCCAGAAAGCCTAGAAACTCATGGAAACTGAACAGTCAACTACTGAACCACTCCTGGGTCAAGGAAGAAATAAAGAAGGAAAATTAAGGTCTTCCTTGAATTCAACAAAAATAAAGAAACAATATACCCAAACCTAAGGGACACTATGAAAGCAGTGCTAAGAGGAAAGTTCATCGCACTTCTTACCCACATAAAGAAAATGGAAAAAGCTCACATTATTGACTTAACAGCACACCTGAAAGCTCTAGAGAAAAAGAAACAGATTCACCTAGGAGGAGTAGAAGACTGGAAATAATCAAACTGAGGGCTGAAATCAACAAAATAGAAACACAGAAAACAATCCAAAGAATCAATGAAACAAAGAGCTGGTTCCTTGAAAAAGTCAACAAATCGACTACCCCTATCCAAACTAATCTAAAGGCAGAGAGAGAACAATCAAATTAACAAGATCAGAAATGAAAAGAAGGACATAACAACAGACACTGAGGAAATTCAGAGAATTATTACAAAAGACTGTATGCCACAAAATTTGAAAATGTAAAAGATATGGACAGCATTTTAGATAAACACCATGTACCAAAATTAAATCAAGACAGGGGAACAATTTAAATAGACATATAAGAAGCAAGGAAATAGTAGCTGCCATCAAAAATCTCTCAAAGATAAAAAAAGCCCAGT
Source organism: Ondatra zibethicus (assembly GCA_004026605.1). Lineage (NCBI taxonomy): Eukaryota > Metazoa > Chordata > Mammalia > Rodentia > Cricetidae > Ondatra > Ondatra zibethicus. The sequence continues at coordinate 26,389 of PVIU01013593.1, read as the reverse complement.
ACCAGATGGTTTTAATGAGAATTCTACCAGAACTTCCATATAGCTAGTACCTATATTCCTTAATGTGTTTCACATAATAGAAACAATAGAGTCATTTCCAAATTCTTTTTGTGAATTTCAAGTTACACTGATACCAAAACCACACAAAGTCGAAACCAAGAAAGAGATTTACAGACCAATATCATGAACATGGATGCAAAAATTCTCAATGAAATACTCGCAAAAGAATCTAAGAACACATCAAAAAAAATCACCCATTATGATCAAGTAGGCTTTATCGCAGAGATGCAGGGCTGGATCAACATACAAAAATCTATCAATGGAATCCATCATATAAATAAACTGAAAGAAAAAAACATATGATCATTACATTAGATGCTGAAAAAGCATTTGACAAAATTCAACACCCATTTATGATAAAGGTCTTGGAGAGATTAGGGATACAAGGATCATACCTAAATATAATAAAATCAATATATAGCAAGCCGACAGCTAACATCAAATTAAATGGAGAGAAACTCAAAGCGATTCCACTAAAATCAGGAACAAGACTAGGCTGTCCACTCTCTCCATATCTCTTCAAAAGTGTGCTAGAAGTTCTAGCAATAGCTATAAGACAACATAAGGAGATCAAGGGGATTCGAATTGGAAAGGAAGATGTCAAACTTCCATTATTTGCACTTGATATGAGAGTGTACATAAGTGACCCCAAAAACTCTACCAAAGAATTCCTACAGCTCATAAAATCCTTCAGTGATGTGGCAGGATACAAGATCAACTCAAATACTCAGTAGCCCTCCTATACACAAAGGAGAAAGAAGCAGAGAGGAAAATCAGAGAAACATCAACTTTCATGATAGCCACAAATAGCATAAAGTATCTTGGGGTAACACTAACCAAGGAAGTGAAAGATCTTTGTGACAAGAACTTTAAGGCCTTGAAGAAAGAAATTGAAGAGGATACCAGAAAATGGAAGGATCTCCCATGCTCCTGGTTTGGTAGGATCAATATAGTCAAAATGGCAATTCTACCAAGGCAATCTATAGATTCAATGCGATCCCCATCAAAATCCCAACAAAATTCTTCATAGACCTTGAGAGAATAATAACTAACTTTACATGGAAAAACAAAAAGCCCAGGATACCCAAAACTATCCTATACAATATAGGTAATTCCAGAGTCATTACCATCCCTGACTTCAAACTCTATTACAGAGCTACAGTAATGAAAAAAGCTTGGTATTGGCATCAAAACAGAGACATTGACCAATGGAATCAAATTGAAGAGCTGGATATTAATCCACAAACCTATGAACACCTCATAATTGACAAAGGAGCTAAAGTTATACAATGGAATAAAGAAAGCATCTTTAACAAATGGTGCTGGCATAACTGGATGTCAACCTGTAGGAGAATGAAAATAGATCCTTACTTATCTCCATGCACAAAAATCAAGTCCAAATGGATTAAAGGCCTCAAAATAAATCAGACCACACTGAACCTGACAGAAGAGAAAGTGGGAAGTAGCCTGCAATACATGGGCACAGGAGACCACTTCCTATGTATAACCCCAGTGGCATAGAAAATAAGAGCAACAGTGATAAATGGAATCTCCTGAAACTGAGAAGTTACTGTAAAGCAAAGGACACAGTCATTAAGACAAAAAGTCATCCTATTGAATGGGAGAAGATCTTCACCAACCCCACATCAGACAAATGTTTGATCTCCAAAATATATAAAGAACTCAAGAAAATAGACATTAAAATTCTAAATACCCCAATTAAAAATGGGGTAATGATCTGAACAGTGAATCCTCAACAGAAGAATTTCAAATGGCCAAAAGATACTTTAGGACATGTTCAACTTCCTTAGCGATCAGGGAAATGCAAATCAAAACAACTTTGAGATACCATCTTACACCTGTCAGAATGGCTAAATCAAAAACACCAATGATAGCCTATGCTGGAGAGGATGTGGAGTAAGGGGAACACTCATCCATTGCTGGTGGGAATGCAAACTTGTGCAACCACTTTTGAAATCAATGTGGCGGTTTCTCAGGAAAGTGGGAACCAACCTACCTCAGGATCCAGCAATACCACTTTAGGGAATATACCCAAGAGATGCCCAATCATACTACAAAAGCTTTTGTTCAGCTATGTTCATAGCAGCATTATTTGTAATAGCCACAGCCTGGAAACAACCTAGGTGCCCCTCAGTGGAATAATGGATAAACAAAGTATGGAATATATACACATTAGAGTACTACTCAGTAGTCAAAAACAGTGACATCTTGAATTTTGCATGCAAATGGATGGAAATAGAAAACACTATCCTTAGTGAGATAACTGAGACCCAAAAAGATGAATATGGTATGTACTCACTCATTAGTGGAATGTAGCCATAAACAAAGGACACTAAGCCTATAGATCACAAGCCTTGAGAAGCCAAATAGTAAGGTGAACCCAAAAAATACCCATATATATATATATATATATATATATATATATATATATATATATATATATCCTCCCGGAAATTGGACACAAACAAGATCTCTGGCAAAAGTTGGGAGCACAGGGGTTGGGGTAAGGATGATGGTGGGATTGGGGGAAGGGGAGAGGGGGAAGGAGAAGGGAGAAGGGAAGGACAGGGGAGGGCTTGGGGGAGTAGGATGGTGGAGATGGAGGAAGGGCAGATATTGGAGCAGGGAAGAAATCTACATTAAGGGAGCCATTTTAAGGTTGGCAAGAGTCTTTTCTTTAGAAAGGGTCCCAGGTGTCCACGGGGATGTCCCCAGCTGGGTCCTTGGGCATCAGAGGAGAAGGTGCCTGAACTGGCCTTGTCCCATAGTCACACTGATGAATATCTTGAATATCACCATAGAAATTTCGTCTGATGGATGGAGGTAGAGACAGAGACCCACATCCATATCAGAGCAATAGACTTAGCTCCCAAGGTCCAGTTGAAGAGCAGAAGGCAGGAGAAGATGAGAAAGGAATTCAGGACCACGGGGGGTTGGTCCACCCACGGAGACAGTGTGCCTGATCTAATGGTACCTCACCAAATCCAGCTGGACCGGGTCTGAACAAGCATGTGGTCAAACTGGACTCTCTGAATGTGGCTGCCAATGGGGGCAGACTGAGAAGCCATCGATAATGGCACTGGGACCTGTCTCTTCTGCATGTATTGACTTTTTGGGACCCTAGTCTATTTGGTTGCACACCTTCCTAGGCCGGGATGTAGGGGGGAGGGCGTTGGACTTCCCACAGGGCAGGGTAAAACTTCCCTCTCTTAAGGATGGAGGGAGAGGGAGGAGGCTAGTGGGGGAGCAGGAGGGAAATGGGAGAAGGGGAGGAAGTGTAAATTTTTGAATGAAATAATAAAAAAAGGATTTAGTTAGATTAATGAAACCTCTTGAGAAAGAAAAATTACAACTTATCTACAGAGGTGAGAATCTTACAGGTGGCAAGGAAACTTCTTCAGGGTTGGGGAAGGTTTCTGTTCTTGTCTTTACAGGAAATATTCATCCTCAAAAAGGTTGAGAGTCCTTGGACATCTCAATGCCATAGAAGGAAAATAACTATCCAGGAAGTGTTCCAAAGCAAAGAGAGATCTGACTTATGGTGACATATACTCTTCAGGGTAAAATTTCATTATCTGAAATTTCTGAGTATAAAAAATCATGAGTCACTTAAAATTAAAGCTGGCTTTGGAGTTGGACAGTGGTTATCCTTCTCTAAATCCATGCATTTTGTTAGAAGAAAAATTCAGAGTTTCTGTTTCATATCAAGAGCCATCTAGTATGGGACAGAAAGAAGAAAGAATTTAGGAAAGATTTTATTTTTTCCCATAATTTTTTGTTGCTATCTTTCCTTTCACTGAATATATGTCTATATGAATAATGCTTAAGTTTTCCCCAGTGAACAATAAATTTTCCTACAATAATCTTTGATGTTTCCAGGAAGAAGATGGTGCCCCCAAAAAACAATTCCACCTGGTTGATATGACATCATGATCAGTTTTGGATATCAACTGCTCAAGATGATTCCAACTTGGTTAGCAGAAGTGGTACACCTTCTTACAATGTTCTAGCCAGAACTTCAAATAAGAACTTCAGAAAAACCCTGTTGACTACTCAGAGACTATTTGCAATTATAACAGACAGTAATCTTGAAACTTAACCATCATTGTAGTTTTTACAGGATCCCTTAAAAATAACATTGCCCCCCATGACAGCTGAAAGTAATTCTAGATGATGATGTCTCCTGTCCCAACAAAGTTTGTCCTCAGGGTTAGGAACATCTATTAAGTGTTGATTAAAAGTGGTATAGGGTTGGGGATTGGGGTGGAAATTATGTATGCTCAGGGACCTCTTTTGAATAAAAAAGGAATTGGATGTGATAATAGGTAGATTAGTGTGAGCTTACTCACACTAATAATTTTAGTGGGTAATAGTGAGAATATTTATGAGCAATTTACACTGGTATAGATTCTTGTATAATGATACAAATTCAAATTATATTTGTTATATTTAATTGTTGGAGGAGAGAGATGCTGTAAGTTCCCAGCTGCCCAGCTAGCTTAGAACCAAAATAATCACACAGAAACTGTATTAACTAGTATTAATACTGCTTAGCCCATTAGTTCTAGCTTCTTATTGGCTAACTCTTATATTAATTTAACTCTTTTCTATTAATCTCTGTATTACCACATGGCTGTGGCTTACTGGCTAAAGTTTCCAGTGTCTGTCTCTGGTGGTTCCATGACTTCTCTCTAACCCACCCTTCTTTCCCCCAGAATTCAGCCTAGCTTTTCCTTCCTATCTAAGTTCTTCCTTGCTATAGGTCCAAAGCAGTTTCTTTATTCATTAATGGTAATTACAGCACACAAAGGGTACTCCCACATCAATTAATATGTTCCTTTTCTGTTTACAATATTTGTACACCTATTCAAAATTATTTTGGCATATTACAAACATGAATGTTTCTAACTTGCTTAAAGTATTTTGTATATTGATGCAATTTTAGGATATATTTATCATATTGCACTATACATTTCTAGCTCTGATCAAAATACTTATTAATTATCTATATTTTGAGACCATGGTGTGGGATGTCCTTCTGTATACGTGTTGCTTTTATTGGTTAATGAAAAAAGAAACTAATTTGGCTTGTGATAGTGTAGAATAGAGCTAAGCAGAGAAGACTCAAGTGAAGGCAGAGTAAGGGAGAAGCCATGTAGCCCCACCAAAGACAGATGCCAGGGACTATAAGCCATAGCCATGATACACAGATTAATAGAAATGGGTTGACCAAAGATATAAGAGCTAGCCAGAAATACACTTAAGTGTTTGGCCAAGCAGTGATTCAAATAATAGTTTCTGTGTGTTTATTTTGAGACCAGGCAGGGAAGAAAACTCTGCCAACAGGTCATTGTCCTCATTTTCTGCAGAGTTGCTTAATAATTGTTTAATATTCTGTTATGAAGCCTTAATCTTTAAGCTATATAAGTTTTAAGAATTATAGGTCAATAGTCATCCATGTTTTCCATACCTCTACTTAGGATAATCAGGTTCTTTAGATACATAGATTGTATTTCACATAGACAGGTAAACTTCAATCACTTCAAAGAACTGTAGAATATGGTATTTAAATAACTTCAAGTAAATTCATAAGAAGGTAAATATATACTTACTTCTTTGGAGCTATGAACATTTTGACATTAAGTACTGAACAAGTAAACTAAAGCCTTGATTCCACTATTCTTCTAATTTACGTAGCCATTTAGCCTCCAGAAAGGCACTACAATGTAGTAGAACTATGGAACTAGCAGAGATTCAGCAAATTGTAATTCAACATTAGCCTCCTATATAACAGCAAATCTGACACTCCTTAGTCTCAGTTACCTCTGTAAAGTAGTTTTCCTACTTTTTACTCAGCCTTTCTCTCAAAGTATTTGATCCAAATCTCAAATGATATATGTGAATTTATTACTATGTTGTATTGTTGGAAGATATTAACCATCTGAATATATCTGTTATATCTTGAAAGTAGAATATCTCCCAAGCTCTTTTGTTGTTCTATAGTGGGTGGTGTTGGTTTGAGACATTATAGAACATTTATGTGATATGAATTCCCTGGAGAAAAAATGTCAGTAAGAGGAAAATTTATGGGTTAGAATCCAGCCTTTTTCCAGCCTATGCCTTTTCTTTACCCTGTTTCTGGATTCACTTAAATGTAAACAAATAGTATCATATTCCTGACATTATTGGCTAAGCCATTCTCTCCACAGACTATACCCGTTGAAACTGAAAGGCAAAAGTATATCCTTCTTGTTTTAAGTTACTTCTTTCAGGTATTTTATTACAATGATGAGAAACACAACGAATACGCATGTCTTATTTGTAGTAAGTTCATAACATATTTGTCCTGCTAATGATTTCTTTGCATACTATGTTTCTTTGGCTCTGCTCACTGGCTACCTTTTCCTTTTTTGTTTGTTTGACTTTGGCTTTTTTGAGACAGGGCTGTCCTGGAAATTACTTTGCATACAAGACTGTTCTCAAACTCACAGAAATCCACATGCCTCTGCCTCTGGAATGATAGGATTAAAGGTGTGTGCCACCACTGATCAGCACATTTTTCTTAAACTTTTACGTTTCTCAATGAAGGCTTTTGAACTGTGATAACATAAATTCATCATATAAAACTAATCAATTTCCATAGCATGACTTCAAATAACTAACAATGTAGCTGTTTATAGTATGTATCATTTACTTTTTAAATCTGTATCATTTTTAAAACTGGCAACGAGAATATATATTAATGCAGTTATATTATTATATAAAAATATTGACAAACCTAATATATTTAGTGGTGAATTAAGCCAAGTAAATTTAATAGGATCTTCTCTAAGTTTTAGATAATATTTTAATAAGTGACATTTTATATAAGGAAATATATTTGGGGTGATTTGAATGACAAATATCCCCAAAAGGCACATGTAACTGTGTTATTGGTGTTCAGTTAGTAGCACTGTGGTGCAACCTTGCTGGAGGAATCTCACTGTTTCAGGCAAGATTTCAGAGTTTATTGCTTCTTGCTGCTTCCACATCATTCTCTCAATTTTCTTCTTCCTTCTTGGTTTTTATTTAATTTTTTTTGAGATGTGATCTCTCAGCTTCCTTCTCCTCCCTCAATGCTATCTGATGACTGCAAGCACCACACATACTACACACACCATGATGGACTCATTCATCTGTAACTGTAAGACAAAGCAAACTGTAAGACAAAGCAAACTTTATTCCAGCTTTTGATTATGCTGTTTTTTCACAACAACAGAAAAATTACTAATACAGAAGTTGATTTGTTCACCTAGCCTTTGGTCTTGCATCGAATCACTATTTCCTGAAATGCCCACACTCATGTCTTTTGGAATGGAAAGGCATATCCTATGCCATTTTGTGAAGTAAGTAATTTGGTTTTGAATTTACAGGAGGTTCACAAATAAGAGATTGCTTTGAGCCTCAGGAAAGACTCTGGGCTTTTGAAGCAATGTTAAGACTGGGAAACACAATGGGACATTTTGAACTTATGTACCAGGCTTTTTCTTTTGAGCTACCAGACAGGTTCCAAAACATGACACCAAAGTATTTTATTAGTTGTAAATGCTCAGCCTAGGTTATTGCCATTTCTGGATAGCTCTTTCAACTTAACCTGATTATCTACCTGTTTGACTCAGGGCTTTTGCTTTTCTTTATTTCCCTGCATATATTACTTTCACTGCTCATGTCTGACTGACTGGTAGATGTCTGGCTTCTTGTCCTGGGAGTGCACCTCACTCTCTGCCTCTACTTTTACTGTTCTTCTTCAAGTCTAGATTTCTTCTCCTACTTACTTCCTCTGCCTGACAGCCACACCTATCCTTTCTCTGTCCAGCTAATGTCCATTCAGCTCTTTATTAGATCAATCAGGTGCCTAAGGCAGCTAAGGTGAAACAAAAGTAACATACTTTTACACAATTAAAGTAATATCCTGAAGCATAAACAAATGTAACACACCTTTGCCCAGTTAAAAGAGTATTACAAAGAAAAGTTGAATTATGTATATTTTACTTAATGGTATTGTTATGAGTCTAAGGGAGGTAAGCAAAGAAGTGGTGTGACTTGAATGAGAAATCTCCGTTGGAGGAGGAGGCCACTTGTTTTTTTCCTGGCTGTTCAGCAGCTCAGACCAAAATAATCACACAAAACTGTATTATTTAAATCACTGCTTGGCCCATTAGGTCTAGCTTCTTATTGGCTAACTCTTACATATTAATTTAACCCATCTAAATTAATATGTGCAGTACCATGATGTTGAGGCCTACCAGCAAAGTTTCAGCACATCTGTCTCCAGCAATGGCCTCATGGCTTCTGTCTAACTCAGCCTCCTTTCTCAGTTTAGTTTTCCCTGCCTAACTAAGTTCAGCCCTGCTTTAGGTCCAAAGCAGTTTTTTTTATTAATTAACCAATTGTACTCAAAGAATACAGAGGGGAATCCCACATCACCTCCCCTTTTCTGTTTAAATGAAAAGGAAGGGTTTTATTCAGTTTTATTTTTTCTTTCTTTCTTTTTTATTATTACTTAAAAAATACCAATCCAAATTCCCACTCCCTCCCCTCCTCCCAGTCCCCTCACTCTCCCTCCACAGACCCTCTCTCCACCCCTCCAACCCTAAGGGGGTGCCATGCACCCCACCCTGTGGAAAGTACAAGGACCACCCCACTACACCTAAGTTGAGCATGGTTTACATCCAAAGAGAATAGGATCCCATGAAGCCAGTATATGAAGTAGAGACAAATCCCAGTGTCACTACCAGTGGTCACTCAGTCTGCCCCAGCTGTCAACCCCCTTCAGAGGGGCTTGGTTGTTCCCATGTTCATTCACTCCTAGTCCAGTTGGAGTTGGTGAGCTCCCATTAGTTCAAGCAAACTGTCTCAGTGGATGACCTCTTCATGGTCTTAAATTTCTTGCTCATACTCTCACTCCTTCCACTCTTCAAATGGATCTTGGGTGCTCAGTCCAGTGCTCCAATGTGGGTCACTGCCTCTGTTCCCATCTGTTGTTGGACAAAGGTTCTATGGTGATATTTAAGATAATCATCAGTATGACTATAGGGTAAGGTCAGTTCAGACACCATCTCCTCTAATGCTTAGGGTCATAGCTGGGGTCATCCCTGTGGATTCTTGGGCATGTTTCTAGAGCCAGGTTTCTTGCTAACTCCATAATGGCTGCCTCAATCAAAATATCTATTTCCTTGCTCTCATATCTGTCCTTCCTCCATCTCAACTATCCCATTCCCTCACAATCTCCTCAACCCCTCTTCTCCCCTTCCTTCTACCCCTTATTCTCCTGCTCCCAAATTTTTGTCTGATTCTAATTTCCAGGTGGGTTTATATATGTTTTTCTTTAGGATCATTTTATTACTTAGTTTCTCTAGGATCCTGAACTATAGGCTTGTTGCCCTTTGTTTATGACTAGTATCCACTTCTGAGTGAGTACATACCATATTCATTATTTTGGGTCTGGGTTACCTCACTCTGGATAATGTTTTCTCATTCTGCCAATTTGTGTGCAAATTTCAGGATGTCGTTTTTTTATTTCTGAGTAGTACTATAATACGTAGATATGCCACACTTTCTTTATCCATTCTTCAGTTGATAAGAATCTAGGTTGTATCCAGGTTCTGGATATTACAAATAATGCTGCTATGAACATAGTTGAACAAATGCTCTTCTTGTAGGATTAAGCATCTTTTGGGTATATTTCCAAGAGTAGAATTGCTGGATCATGAGGTATGTTGATTGCCAGTATTCTAAGAAACTGCCACACTGATTTCTAAAGTGGTTGCACAAGTTTGCACTCCCACCAGCAATGGATGAGTGTTCCCTTTGCTCCACAACCTCTCCAGCATAAGCTACCATTAGTGATTTTGATCTTAGCAATTCTGACAGGTGTAAGATGGTATCTCAAACTTGTTTTGATTTTCATTTTCCTGATAGATAAGGAAGAAGAACATGTCCTTAAGTATCTTTTGGCCATTTGAAATTCTTCTTTTGAGAACTCTCTGTTCAGTACCCCAGTTTTTAATTGGGTTATTTAGAATTTTAATGTCTAATTTCTCAAGTTCTTTATGTATTTTGGAAATCAGTCCTTCTCTGATATGGGGTTGGTGAAGATTTTTTTTTCCCATTCAGTAGGCTGCATTTTTATCTTATTGACTGTGTCCTTTACTTTATAGAAGCTTCTCAATTTCAGAAGTTCCCATTTAATCATTGTTGCTCTTATAGTCTGTGCTACAGGGGTTGTAGATAGGAAGTGGTCTGCTGTGCCCATGCATTGAAGGTTACTTCCCACTTACTTCGCTATCAGGTTCAGTGTGGTTAGATTTATATTCACGTCTTTAATCCATTTGGACTTGACTTTTGTTCATGGTGACAGATGTGGATCCATTTTCATTCTTCTACAGGTTGACATCTAGTTATGCCAGCTCCATTTGTTGAAGATGCTTTCTTTTTTCTATTGTATCTTTTTTGCTTCTTTGTCAAAAATCAGGTGTTCATAGGTGTGTGAATTAATATCTGGGCCTTTAATTCTATTCCATTGGTCAACATCTCTGTTTTTATGCCAATGCCAAGCTGATTTCATTATTGTAGCTCTGTAATAGAGCTTGATGTTAGGGATGCTAATGCCTCTGGCAGTTCCTTTGTTGTATAGGATTGTTTTGGTTATCCTGGGTATCTTTTTCCATATGAAGTTGAGTATCGTTCTTCAAGGTCTGTGAAGAATTGTGTTGGGATTTTGATGGGGATCGCATTGAATGTAAAGATTGTCTTCAGTAATATTGCCATTTTTAATATGTTGATGCTTCCTATCCGAGAGCATAAGAGATTTTTTCCATTTTCTGGTATCTTCTTCAATTTCTTTCTTCAAAGACATAAAGTTCTTATCAAATAGGTCTTTCATGTCCTTTGCTAGTGTTACCCCAAGATATTTTATGTGATTTGTAGCTATCGTAAAAGGTGATGTTTCTCTGATTTCCCTCTCAGCTTCTTTATGCTTTGTGTATAGGAGGGCTACTGATTTTTTGGAGTTGAGCTCGTATCCTGCCACTTCACCGAAGGTATTTATCAGCTGTAGGATTTCTCTGGCAGAGTTTTGGGGTCACTAATATACATTATCATATCATCTGCAAATAACAAATTTTAACTTCTTCCTTTCCAATTTGAATCCCCTTGGTCTCCTTATGTTGTCTTATGGCTATTGCTAAAACTTCAAGAACTATGTTGAAGAGATATGGAGAGAGCAGGCAGCATTGTCTTGTTCCTGATTTTAGTGGAATCACTTTGAGTTTCTCTCCATTTAATTTGATGTTAGCTGTCGGCTTGCTGTATATTGTGTTTATTATATTTAGATATGATCCTTATATCCTTAATCTCTCCAAGACCTTTATCATAAAGGGGTGTTGAATTTTATCAACTGCCCTGTTCTTTTTTTTTTTTTTTTTTTTTTTTTTTTTTTTTTTTTTTTTTTTTTTTTTTTTTTTTTTTTTTTTTTTTTTTTTTTTTTTTTTGGTTGGGAGGTTTTTGATGGCAGCTTCTATCTCCTTGCAGCTTATAGGTCTATTAAATTTTTCACCTGGTCTTGATTTAATTTTGGCAAGTGGTATCTATCTAAAAATTTGTCCATTTCTTTTATATTTTCCAGTTTTGTAGAAAACAGATTTTTGTAGGGGGACCTAATGATTCTCTAAATTTCCTCAGTGTCCATTGTTATATCCCCCGTTTCATTTCTGATTTTGTTAATTTGGATGTTCTTACTGCTTTTTCATTAGTTTGGATAAGGGTTTGTCAATCTTGTTGATTTTCTCAAAGAACCAGCTCTTTATTTCATTGATTCTTTGTATGGTTTTTGTTTTTCTATTTTGTTGATTTCATCCCTCAAGTTGATTATTTACGGTTTTCTTCCCCTTTTGAGTGAGTCTGCTTCTTTTATTTTTCTAGAGCTTTTAGGCATGCTGTTAGAACATTGATGTGAGCTTTCTCCATTTTCTTTATGTGGGCACTTATTGCTATGAACTTTCCTCTTAGCACTGCTTTCATAGTGTCCCATAGGATTGGATATGTTGTGCCTTCATTTTTTATTGAATTCAAGGAAGATTTTGATTTCTTTCTTTATTCTTTCTTGACCCAGGAGTGGTTCAGTAGTTAACTGTTCAGTTTCCATGAGTTTGTAGCCTTTCTGGGATTAGTATTGTTGTTGAATTCTAACTTTTCTCCATGGTAATCTGATTAGACACAGTGGGTTACTCTAATTTTTGTTTGTATCTGTGGGTGTTTGCTTTGTTACCTAGAATGTGATCAATTTTAGAGAAGGTTCCATGAGGTGCTGAGAAGAAGGTGTATTCTTTTTTGTTTGGTGGAATGTTCTATAGATGTCTGTTAAGTCCATTAGATTCATTACATCTGTTAGTTCTCTTATTTCTCTGTTAAGTTTCTGACTGTTTGACCTTTCCATTGTCAAGAGAGGAGTGTTGAAATCTCATACTATTAGTTTGTGTAGTTTGATGTGTGATTCAATTTTCAGTAATTTTTCTTTTACATATGTGTGTACTCTTAAATGAGGGGCATAGATATTCAGGATTAAGATTTCATCTTGATGAATTGTTCCTGTTCTGAGTATAAAGTGTCCATCTCCATCTCTTCTGACTGATTTTAGTTTGAAATCAATTTTGTTAGGTATTAGGATAGCCAAACATGCTTGTTTCTTAAGTCCATTTTATTGGAAAATCTTTCCCAACCCTTTAGTCTGTGGTAGTATCTGTATTTGTGGTTGAGGTGTGTTTCTTGTAAACAGCAGAATGCTGGATCCTGTTTATTTATCCATTCTCTTAGCTTGTGTCTTTTTATAGGTGAATTGAGACCATCAATGTTAAGCGATATTAATGACCAGTAGTTGTTAGCTCCGGTTATCTTTCAGTAGTAGTATTTGTGTGTTTCCTTTCTTTGGGTTATGGCGGTGGTGAGTTATCAGATGCCTGTGTTATTGTGGGTGTTGTTAGCTTCCTTGGGTTGTGGTTTTCCTTCTAGTATTTTCTGTAAGGCTGGATTTGTGGATACGTATTGTTTGACTCTGTTTTTGTCATTGAATATCTTGTTTTCTCCATCAATTGTGAATGAAAGCTTTGCTGGGTATAGTAGTCTGGGCTTGCATCCATGGTCTCTTAGTGTCTGTAGCACATCTATCCAAGACCTTCTGGCTTTCATGGTTTCCATAGAGAAGTCAGTTGTAATTCTGATAGGTTTACCTTTATATGTTACTTGACCTTTTTCATTTGCAGCTCTTAATATTCTTTCTTTATTCTGTATGTTTTGTGTTTTGATTATTATATGGTGAGGGGATGGTTGTGTTGATCCAGTCTATTCGGTGTTCTGTATGCTTCTTGTACCTTTATAGGAATATCCTTCTTTAGGTTGGGAAAGTTTTATTCTATAATTTTGTTGAATATATTTTCTGGGCCTTTGAGGTGGAATTCTTTTCCTTTTTCTACCCCTATTATTCTCAGGTTTGCTCTTTTCATAGTGTCCCAGATTACCTGAATGTTTTATATTAAGAATTTGTTCAATTTAGTCTTTTCTTTGACTGAAGAATCTATTTCATCAATAGAATCTTCAGTACCTGAGATTCTTGCTTCTATATTACCCAGATTTTTACCAGAGATTTACCCAGATTTTCCCTTTCCAGAGTTTCCTCAGTTTGTGTTTTCTTTCTTACCTCTCTTTTAATCTTCAAATCTTGAACTGTTTCCTTCACCTGTTTGATTGCTTTTTCTTGGGTTTCTTTGAGGGATTTATTAATTTCTTCCAGCTTTTTCTTTGTGTTCTCCTCCAATTCTTTAAGGGATTTTTTCACTTGCTCTTTAAATGTTTCCATCATTTTCATTAAGTAACGTTTAAAGCTGTTTTCTTCTGTATTAGCATCCTGTATTAGTATCAAGTCTTCCTGTTGTGTGTCTGCTGGGTTCTGGTGGTACCATGTTGCTTTTTAGTATGTTGGCGGAGTTCTTGCGTTGGCGCCTTCCCATTTCTTTCTTCAATTCTTATGTCTACAAGAATTTGTCTACAGGGAGCTTGCAGGGAACCACGCATTGGGGTGGGGTAGAAGGCTGTCTAGCAGACAAGCCCCCTGTTATCTGCTAGGAATGCTGAAGGCACCTGGGGAGGGGGCCCCTGCCCTTTTTCCCATGTGGAGGATTTATGGAGTTGGGGTCCAGTGTCCCAGGGCCACTGTTGTCTTATCTCTTATGTCTACCAAGTATTGGTCTCCACAGAGCTCACAGGGAACGAAGTGTTGGGGGCATAGTAAATGACTGTCTAGCAGACCAGCTCCCTGCTAGCTGCTAGGAATGCCTAAGGCACCTGGGGAGGGGGACCTCTGTCCTTTCTCCCACCTGGAGGTTTTAGGGAGTGGGGGTCTGGGGTCCCAGGGCCACTGTTGTCTCACCTCTTTTGTCCACCAAGAATTGGTCTCCACGGAGGTCCCAGGGAATGACCAAAAAGAAAGGTTTTAACTTTAACATAGTTAAATTACATATAACAAAGCAGGTATCAAGTAAGAATGCTAGTTATAATATTTATATCTAATTCATCTTTTATCATAACAAAGGAAAACTATTTTATTACTATCTACTCTTCAACTCCATCAAAGACTCCTGAAGGATATAATATCTCCTAAGTAAACAGGAAATGCATTGTAAGCAACTTCCAAAACTCTAGAAAAGACATCTCACTGCCTGGACAGTCACCCAAAGTTCTTCTGTATCATTCTAGCATCTATTTTCAGCCTACTGGCACATAGTATCCAGCAAACTTTTCCATGAAGCAAGAAATTTTAAAGACAGGTCTGCCTATATAGGCAGGTTGTCAGTAACTTTCTTCTGTATCCTGCAGAAAGTCTTGCCAACTCTTGCATGAAGCAGGAACCCTGAAGGATGGTCTCACATTTAGGCAAGCTCAGCAGTCATTTTTCTGTGGGTCCAGCATGTCCAGTTCATCCAGGCAAGAGCAGTTTTTTTTTCCCAAATGGCTAAACAACTCCATAAGGAGCCTCTTCAATGCCCATCTTCCTCTTGAAGTAATTGGTGCAGCCAGGAGCAGATATGTCTCATTGTCATGAAAAGTCAAAGTTCTTAAACATTTTAAGTGCTATATTCTTAAGGACTCTGAAAGATTTGAAAAATACATATCTAACTGAAATATATCTCTCTTTATCTAAAAAACCTAACTAACATGACTACAAGCTTGACTATTATAGATGATTATCTATTAACCTATATATTTTAATTATTTATTATATTTTTAATGAGCTATACAAACATGATACTTTAATCAAGAACATAAATATACATATAAGAAAATTGACTATAAATTTGTATCAGTAAACCAAGATCCATACCAATGCAAATCTCTATAGCATATCCCCCTTCAAATATAAACAAATATTAATAAAAAATATTTGGGAATTGGGTGTAGTTCTCTAGACTACTTCCTGCTGATTGAGGGCACTATTAATCAGGTCTTTCATTATGTATCCTGTGTGCTAGTTTCATCTCAGTCAGCAGTTGGGTGAAGTAATTTTTTAGGTGGTTTTCACAGCAAACTTTCAGGGGGTCTTGGACCATCAAACCACATAAGCCTGGAATGAATCTGCAGGTTCTCATCCCCTGTAGAAACAAAAAAGAACCTCTTTTCCAAAGCAACATATCCTTAGACTCAAATTCTGAAGTCAAGATACCTTTAAAGTATATATGTTGGTTACTTTGCTCCTTTACAGTCAAAAATTTCAAAGAACACACAATAATATACCAGACCCTCTGTGTATACTCTACCTTTAAGTGGCATTTCTTACTCTATTCTGTCTCTACTCTTTTTCTTCTCTCTCCCAAGCCTATGAACATTTTAAAACACACTGTGTCCCATTTGGAGGTCTTTTATCTCTGGATTTATCTTTGTTGCATATCTGTAATTAATTTCTGTCCAGAAGTGCTTCTTAAAATGCTAAGCCCTTCTTATGAACTTAACCTGCACAGTTGCCAGGGGAAATATGGCACTTCCTGCTTGCCCCACCCAGCCCAGTATTACAGAGCTTCTTGCAACCATGAGAGCCATACACAATGCCCCACCTCTAGTTACAGAGCTGGTCTATGTTGCCACCTAGCATCCATAGCATGCTGTTCACAACTCCATTCAAATGCTCGGTCTCCTGAAAGATCCAGAGGGTACATTGGCAGCACAGCCCAGAAAGCCAGCATTTTAAATTGTGTAGATATTTTTCTGCTATCACTGAATCAGGAAAACCTCTCTTAATGGAGCTGAAGAATACTGCCAGCAAGCAAAGCCCATTCAGAAAAAAAAGTAGCTAAACTTTCTTTTTTAGTGTCTAGAATTTATTTCTAAACTCTGTCATGTTTTAAGTGGACTTTAGTTGGCCAAGTGGGCAACAATTTGTTGTAATAAGGCCAATTGTTTGTTTTCCATATGCTCAGCAGATCAGATCCAAAATAATCACACAAAAACTGTATTATTTAAATCACTACTTGGCCCATTAGCTCTAGCTTCTTATTGGCTAACTCTTACATATTAATTTAACTCATCTCCATTAATCTGTGCTTCACCAAGAGGTCATTGCCTACCAGCAAAGTTTCAGCACAACTGTCTCTGATGGCAGTTCCATGGCTTCTCTCTAACTCTACCTCCTTTTCCCCAGCATTCAGTTTTGTTTTCCCCGCCTACCTAAGTTCTGCTCTGCTTTATGTCTAAAGCAGTTTCTTTGTTAACTAACCAATCATATTCACTGTACACACAGGGGAATCCCACATCAAATTTCAAGCATATACTCATAGATTTGAGTACTTGGTCCCCATTTTGGAATATTATTTAAAAAGATTTAAGAGGTATAGCATTACTAGAGGAAATATGTCTCTAGGAGTGGGCTTTGTGAATTTATAGAGTTGCAAACTTTCAGTTTATTCTTTCTGCTTCATTCTTGTGTTTAGTGATATAATCTTGGAGCTTTCTGCTCCTGCCACTTTGCCTGCCATTTACTGCCATGCCATGGTTGTACCATAATGAGTACAACCTTTTAGAACTATAAGAGAAAATTATTCTATTAAGTTGCTTTTGGACATGGTGTTTCATCACAACAAGAGAAGAGTAACTAATAGATTATTTTGAGAAACAAATATTTCCAAGTTCTATATATTAATTTTGTAGAATCCTAAAGAAAATGAGAGAAGCCACATTTCTACCAGAGGATATAAGCTTTCAATTAAAAATGAGAAACAAAGAATTAATTTTAGAATGGTTTAATATATGCAGGTCTAAAATTTAACACATTGTGTCAATTTATATGATCATATCAGAAGCTGATAAAAAAGGAATTTAATAAAATTTTAAAAACACTTCATGATTTAAAAACAAGTTATTAATAGAACAAATATATCACAATAATATGAATCAGCACAAGTAGTTATTTGCAAGATAATGGGAAATTATATAATAACTGGAGAAATTCTGCTTTGTGTCAAAGACCTCTAAATTCTGGCACAAGGCAACAATGACAGTTTTTAATACTTTTATTCAACAAAGCAATCAAAAAACAAATAAGGGACGCACAAAATTAAAAAACAAAAAATCAAGTTCTCACTGATAATAGATGTCATTACCTTTTATATAAGAAAAGTTCCTATGAAATGTCATCACCATAAAAACTAACAAGACTAATTACTGAATTGAGCAGAAACTAGTAGCATTGTTTTAAGACAACGAATCAGATAAAAATATTAGAAATAATCCCATTTTAGTAGTTATAAAAGGAAAATTATTAGGGATGTATTTAATTTAGAGGTAAAATTATCTACAATGAAAATTATGAAGTATTGATGTAAGCAGTTGGACAGCGCACAAGGAAGTTGAAAGACACAAATTATGAAGTATTGATGTAAGCAGTTGGACAGCGCACAAGGAAGTTGAAAGACACACTGTGATTATTGAGTAGAAGAATCAATGTGAGCTTCTTCATGAAATGAGTAACAATGAAGTCAGTGACTCCTAACAGACCAAAGCAATGAGAACAGTTTGCATCTGAATGTTTAATCCTAAACAGAACGTTTATATCATACCCTCTAAAGTTCACATAACATCAGAAGATGACATACAAAAATATAAGAGACAGATTGGAGAGAAATACAGTGAAATGTGACCTTCTGGATATGATATGGCTGTTCTTATGAACTTACAAGAGCTGTAATTACCTGTTCAAGACTTGAAAAAGAATAGGCCTCTCAAAATCTATCACAGAAGTAAAGGGGCTCATATGGCTCTGTTCCTCCCTGAGGAACAATCATCAGTTAATAGTTCCTGGGAGAGGGGTAGTAATTTTTTTCAGAGATGGAGAATAGGGAGTAGATATAATCAAAATACATGTTATACATTTATGAAGACATCAAATAATAAAAATATTGTGAAAATGATAATAGTGATAATGCCTGCAAATCCAGAACTCTAGAAATGGAGACAAGAATAACAGGAGTTCATTGTTATCCTTGGCTATTGGGATGTGTGAGCTCTGGCCTCAAACCAAAATTCTGAGACTCAATTGACAAACAGGTATATGAAAAAGAGCAAGAGGTTCTAGTTTATTATTATTCCCTAGTAAGCTGGATAGGGAAAGCAGTAGTATGCCAAATATTTCTAGTAACTGAAAGGAAAAACACTGAAAGCCATAACTATAAAATCTAAGCATAAATATTCATGGAGATACAAGCTTGAAATATTTTAAGTATTACAAAAGTTATATATGCATTCATTTAAACATTGCATGGTATCCTGTCAATATGTACTATTTGACACTGTATATATGTGTGTGTGTGCATGCATATATATATATATATATAAATTTATAAAACATATATGTCCTTTTGTAATATACTCCAATTTAAAATATGTTTGTAACATTTAATTTGGACAAAGCTATAAATAAACTTATTAGTATTTTATGACACCATAAATCATTTGTTTGGAGAATGTCAAATATTTTTAAAGTAAACAAATCATAGAATAAATAAAAAGTTAAATATCTAGAAGCTGCGTTAAAAAATCAGCTACTTGTTGCTTAGGTTACCAAGTCCATATATTTTTTAATTATGACAATTTTCTCATTTAAATTGTAAGAGTCTCTGGGTCATTTTATTGTCATTTTGTGAATTGTTAATCTTTAATTTTAAGTTTATGTCTTTGTTCAAAAACTTGAATCTGAAATACTGGTATTCAGTCTTTTATTGTCAATGAAATAATTATACAAATGTTGCTACATTTTTCTAATATAGTGAACAAGTCTCTCATGATTAATAATTCAATGGAAATCTATTCTTAAAATTGGATTTCAGGAAATTTTTAAAAGTATGTGAGGAACTATATAATTATTTTACTGTAGAGAATAAGAGCCAAATGGGACTTCCCACCCTCATATAGAACTCCTGTTTTCTTATTTCAGGATGTATTATTTTCCTGCTAGCTTTCTAGAGCAAGAAATACTCAATTATTAACAATGATTTTCTTTATTTAAAAAAAATAAAAAGGGCAATGGAAACATTTGCAGAGCTGTTACATAAAGAGCATTCAAAGTGATATATTATTAATTCCCTTTGTCTTAACACTTTAATGACATATATAAGTAATATTTAAAGCACAGTAAATGTAATTATAATTCATAGATCTTCCAGAGAATTTGAGAAAGATGGTACTTTGATATTTTGTTGTCAAACAAAAATTATCTTTTATCTCTTTACATTTCTTTCAAAAAGGTGCCCTGTTAATTATTTTATGGCTTGGTTCTTGGGCATTATGAAATTTCAACTAATTTAATTTTCATCAAGTCTTAATTCCACTGTATATTTCTTTTGTAGAGATAGCATATGGTTAGCAAGAATGAGAAAAGAGGTACAGAAGATGAACACACAATGGTCCTCTATAATTTGACAAATACTCTTTTTAACTCAATTGACATTGGTGAGTACATTATGAGAGGAAATGTGTGGTTGTTGTTAGTAAGCCTCTGACTTTGGCAGTTTTATCTGCAGAGGGATCAGGAGACAGTAGACCACAAAGGATGTACATTCAAAAGCATAAGTCACAGACAGATAAAATCCCCCCCGAATTAAGAAAAAACAGGTGATGCAATAATTATTCTGTACGCAAGCTAAATTCCTGATGGCAATCATTACTAATTTAAGTTACTAATGTAGTGACCCATTATGGAAGAAATTAAAATTAGTAGAAAGTGCATGTTTCCTTCCAGTGTTAAGACTCTGTATCCAATTTCCTTCCAAGAAGTACATATATGACATATATTATAAATAAAACATAAAATGTATGAGAACCATAAGTAGTATTTGCTACTTCCCTTTGTTCTAGCAATTAGTCATTTATTTGTTAATCATGAAACCTCAAAAGAGATCATAAAAATGGCACAAAAAAGAAGCCCATGTAGTATTATATAATAAAGTAATTAGTAAATTTTAAAATTTAGAAAGTAAGATCTAATATTAAAATCTTTTGCCCTAAGTGATTGCTGAAATGGCACTTTATGTCAATAATTTTTGTATACTGTTTTTACATTTTAGTTAATTGCTCTACATTAAGCATACATTACTATTAATAACCTTTATAAAAATTATATTAGAAAGTAATAAAAATATATAAATTCATAAATAAGAGTCTTAAAATAATGTGAAGGACAAAATTTGCCAGAAAATAGAATAATGCTTGTCATCATCATGTCACTGTTCAATAAGCTTCACTGAAAGCCAATCTATTAGCATCCCTATTTTATATATGATATGTGTTTTCAGATATTTCCCATGTGTACATAGTAATTACAATTTATTTCTCTTTATTTTAAGTGTATGGGTGTTTTGCCTCCATGTATGTATGTGTAACATGTACATGATTGGTACAAGTGGAGGAGAGAAGAAGGCTTTGAACCTCTTTATCTGGTATCTGAGATAGGTTTCAGCCACCATGTGGCTCCTGGGAACTAATCTGTGTCCTCTGCTAGAGCAGCACTTCCTCTTACCTATTGAAACAGCTCTTGCTGTGGGACAATGATCTGTACCCTGTCACTTGTATTTTAAATAAATGCTGATTGGCCAGTAGCCAGGCAGGAAGTAGAGGTGGGGCAACGAGAATTCTGGGAAGAGGGAAGTTTCAGTCTGCAATCATCAACCAGCCACAGGGCCGCAGACACAGAGCAAGCTAGATGTAACTGCCTAGCCAAAAAGGGACCAAGCCACATGGCTAACACAGACAAGAATAATGGGCTAATATCAGATGTAAGAAAGGACTAATAAGAAGCCTGAGCTAATAGGTCAATCAGTTTATGATTAATGTATGCCTTTCAGTGATCTCTTTGGGACTTAATATTTGCAGGACCGGGTAGGACAGAAACCTCTGTCAACAAGCTCTATCCTTGATATTTATGGATTTATATTAATTAACATCTAAATAGTCACAAAGTACTGGCTAGATTAGGTTTAAACTTATAGCCCATCTGCCTCCCTACACAAGTCCTGGGATCACAGGAAACACATCGATTTGTACATAATATTTATTTCATCCAGCTCTCTTCTCCCTTCATTTTCACTTTTATATTCATCATTAGGCACATTTTACTCCATATTAGTGTCCTTTTCTCTCATATCTGTGGAATTTGCACTAATGACAAATTGCAAAATAGAAAGCCTGTAAGCAATCAAACTACTAAATATTTTACTTTTGTTTTAGGATATTAAATTTAGGTATCTTTCTATAAACATGACTCTTGATAAATCAAAAACATAGATTCCAAACGCAGCTGACTTCTTAGGAAAATAAGGTAATTTGTTCCAATGTCCCTTGAAGATCCTTTTTCCATTCCCTACATGTGTCTTCCAAATGCTTTCCATACTGTATTCATCTGCTAGAAAGTTGTGTTCAGGAAAAAAATCCAGTTATGTTTTTATGCTTCAAAGCTTTCCATTAATATCCGTTTATATTTAACCTTATTTCTGTTGGTCCAGTTTCTTCCTTTCCAATATGCATAGAATTACAATTCTTCTTGAAATCTTGCTTTAACAGTATGCTTTCTCTTTTACTAGACAGCCACCCTAACCTTCTCAAATTTTTGGTCAGTTGATATTGGTCTATAAATGTTTTAATCTCTTTCATCTTAAAAATGTTAAACCCTTGATCTGTCCATGTCTCCATTGGTGGTTTGCAAATATCCTGCATAGTTTCAAAGATTTGAACGCTTGTTTTCCAGTTGGTGGAATCATTTGGAAAAATTAAGTAGAGTTACCTTCATTATTTCTTTCCAGGCATGCTCTCCAACAACGGCTTGGTTAGCTCTCCCAGTGCATTCTGCACCAAGGAGGGGCACCACTTCTTCTGCTCTTAGGTCTTCATATCTGGCTCAACAACACTTATGCTACTAGGCTCAGCTCTACTGTTTTTCTGGGAGAGATACAGTGCTACCACCTCCAGAGTAATAGACATCTTACATCTGATCCACAAGCATAATGCAGGGAAAGAGAGAAAGACTGGGAATGAATGGGTTTTTTTGAAACTCCAAAGCCCACCCCAAGTGACACACCTCCTCCCACAAGGCCACTGATTTTTTATATTTCTAATTTTAATAATTTCACAATTGATTTAGCTCTTCTTGATTTTCTTGTGGGTTTAACATCATTCATTCCAATCCCACTTATTTCTCATGGCCCCTAGCCATTGCAACTGCCCTTTGCCTTTGCAACTGCTCCCGAAAACAAAACAAAATTTAAAAGAAAAGAACAACAAAACAAAAAGGAGAAGAATCTTGTCTTGGAAGCTGTAGTGTGTCCCATTGAGTCACACAGTTTACCCTTTAATCTAAACATCTTTACTTGCAAGTATTCATTGTCACAAGTTATTGATCTGGCTGGAGGCCTCTGGCTTCTGCTACACTACCAATAATGGACTCTCACTGGGGTTCCTCTTTGATATCCTGTTGTTGTCCAGTGTTGTGGAGATTCTGCTGATTTGGACATGTAGTTTCATCCCCTTCACATGTTCCAGAAGTTCATAGATAAAGTAGATGTTGGCTTGGTCTAATTCATAGCCCTAATTCTGGGACTGGATTGGTCAGTCCCACAAGGGGTCGTGGGAGTGGGAAAGTTAGTTCTGACTCTCATCAGTTGCTACACACAGAGAGCTGGCTTTAATCCCTCACTAGAGATGACTGTGGTGTCAGGAATGCAAGTGAGCTAGCTCTGAGTGTGTGAAAGGAGCAGAGCTGACCCTACTACCCCTTGTTTGTCATGTGCTTATCTGCTTATGGTTATAAGACTGGTGATTGGCACAAGAAAGAAGAAATGCACAGTTTTCTGAACTGCAAATTTATGTATTTGCCAATATTCACAGGGCCTTAGGCCCTGAACTTAAAGGAAATCTACTTCAGTTAGTTCTCATTTTAGAAGCTTGCTAATGGTTATGAGGACTAAAAAATTCTATCTACGCTGAACACTTACAATAGTCCCTGACATTTAGTAAGTACTTCCAAAGTGTTAGCTATTATTATTAGGACTAGGCTTTTAGGCTTTCTGAGACTTGCAAGAGTTAATTGCTTCCTAAAGCCTCTACATTGATTGTTCCTCTTGCTTGACCTGCAATTGTTTTTCTATAGGAAACTGGATCAAGAAATGTTGCTGATCTCATTCTGCATACACGGCAGATTTTGCTTGAAAAGGAGCTGCAGTGTATTCTCATTAGAAATTCAAGACCACATTCACCTGCATCCTCACAGCAAGAACTCATCTTTTTGAGCAATCACTTTGCAAGACAACTCGAAAAACACAAGTTGAGATATAGTTTCTCATGTTGTTGCAGTGGGGGAAGGGTCTGACAGATTTTGTTGGTCTATTTGTTTGTCATTGGGGAGAAGAGGGGACGCACACTGCCTTTAGGCATGTTTAGAAAAAGTATAACATTTCAATATTGAATCAATATGTGGTGGTGTTATTGAATTTATAGCACACACACACACACACACAGAATTTTCTTTCATTATCTATCCTCATAACATGAGTGAATCATCCAGCATCGTGACTGCCTACATTAAAGAAACAGCAGTAGCCTGTGTCTCTTTGTCACTGCCAGCAGCTCTAAACCCTAGTTTCCATTTTTACCTGCCACCTGCTGAGAAAGAAGCAGCTTAATGACACAGACATTTGCTTTTCTCTATTTTTTACATAAACATGCATCTATGCTCCTTTTCAGAATCTAGACCCTTGTGAAAAACAATTCACTTTGATTTATACTGATGAAGACAAATAATAAATTGTATGCTCATTCATTTTCTTTCATTTTTACTGGCAAATTAAAATATTCCTCATTTTATTGAAAATTCTTCCTAAAATAGTTCTATTGTCACTAAAATCTATGTAAGTTATAAAAATTCACTTGAGAATAACTTTCTCTCTCTTTCACTCTTTCTCCTTCTTCCTCCCTGCTTCTTTATCTATCTATTCATTTATCTTCTCATATAATGTAGTAAAAGAAAAACATACTCAATTAAAGTTGTATTTGAACAGATCTACTCTCAGCCATTTTAGAATCTCTGATTTAAATGAAACTTTCACTTAAAGAAGATGATTTGTGATATATTTATTAGGTAGCTTTATCAGTGAAAAATACATTATGAAACACTCAATTTTAGGTAAAGCATAGATGGCTTCAAACAGAATATATCATTGTAACACTCTAATTTACAAGTACAAATATCAACTAAATACAATAGAAATATAAAATATGTTTTCATAAATTCAATCAGAAATATAATGAAATAAGCCATATATAGATGTTTTCTCTAAACTAGAAATTCAAACTTGTCATTGTAAGGATTTTTTATACTTATATCAAGGAAGAAAAAAAGAAGAGATCTGCTAATATATTCTGTCAGAACGTTTGCCTCTACTTAATGTTCATTCATTAGAAATCTTACTTCATTTCTATACTAGGAACATTTTTTCTTTTGTGTATAAAGATGATATTAAGAGCCATTCTTGGAGTTATTCATGTTTAATTGGAAACTATTATAAAGGCACATGGACATACCATGATACACATTCCCAATATGCTCTGAAATTGAAATCAGATATTGCCATTTAAAGGGTTGTTTTTGTTTTTTGGTTTTTTTTTTTTTTTTAGGGCTGGAGAGATGGTTTAACAATTAAGAACACTGGCCAATCTTCCAGAAGAGGTTAAATTTGGGTTCAATTCTTAGTACCTACATTATGGCTCAGAACATGCAGAAAACACACTGATAAGTGGATAATAATAAGCAAAGATTGTATTAGCCTGATATTATGACTAAAAATTGAAGAGAAGCAACTTGGGAGGGGTAGTTTACTTTGAGTCAAAGTTCTTAGTTTATTACAATGGAAAAGCACAGAAAAATGGTACTATTTTGTAGTTGTCAGAGCTTCTACGGACCACTTGTCCACATGGTATAAACCTAGA
Source organism: Ondatra zibethicus (assembly GCA_004026605.1). Classification (NCBI taxonomy): domain Eukaryota; kingdom Metazoa; phylum Chordata; class Mammalia; order Rodentia; family Cricetidae; genus Ondatra; species Ondatra zibethicus. The sequence continues at coordinate 760 of PVIU01013593.1, read as the reverse complement.
GACAGAGAGCAAGACAGAAAGAATACAGAAATAATATATTCTCAAGTATTTTTCCCCAGATTTCTATTGTGGGAAGTCCTTCTGTATATGTGTTGCTTTTATTGGTTAATGAATAAAGCTGTTTTGGTCAATGGCTTAGCAGAGTAAAGCCAGGTGAAACATATGAACAGAGATAGAATAGGTGTAGTTGAAGGAGATAACATGTAGACGACTAAAGAAGCAAGAGATAATAAACCATAAATCTTGTGGTAAAATATAAAATAATAGAAATGGTTTAAATTAAGATGTAAGAGTTACTTAATAAGAGCCTGAGCTAATAGGCCAAAGAGTATGAAATTAATATTAAGCCACAGAATGGTTATTTCATAACTGGCTTCAGGAACAGGTAGGTGGAGAAAAACTGGTCCAGGAGGATCAGTAAAATGGAGAATATTTGTAGCTACAGTGATCTATGTCCTCCTTCTATATTTTACTTCTTAATATACCAGATTTTCCCAAAATCAATGTCACTAGCTAAGAAACCTCTCAATACATGAGCTTGTGAAGGTCATTTAAAACTCAAAGCAGAAAAAAAGCAAGTTAGCTGTTGTGACTATTAGGCAAAGCAAGGGTCTCCAGTCTCCTACTAGAAATACTGCATTTATTTTTTTTAATATTTATTTATGTATACAATATTCTGTCTGTGTGTGTGTCTGCAGGCCAGAAGAGGGCACCAGACCTCATACAGATGGTTGTGAGTGACCATGTGGTTACTGGCAAT
>PVIU01013592.1:0-55222 GCA_004026605.1 Ondatra zibethicus | reverse complement strand
AAAGATGCTTTCTTTCTTCCATTGTATAATTTTAGCTTCTTTGCCAAATATGAGGTGTTCATAGGTTTGTGGATTAATATCCGTGTCTTTGATTCGATTCCATTGGTCAACGTCTCTGTTTTTATGCCAATACCAAGCTGTTTTCATTACTGTAGCTCTGTAGTAGAGTTTGAAGTCAGGGATGGTAATGCCTCCGGCAGTTCCTTTATTGTATAGGATTGTTTTGGCTATCCTGGGCTTTTTGTTTTTCCATATAAAGTTAGTTATTGTTCTCTCAAGGTCTATGAAGAATTTTGTTGGGATTTTGATGGGAATTGCATTGAATCTATAGATTGCCTTTGGTAGAATTGCCATTTTTACTATATTGATCCTACCAATCCAGTAGCATGGGAGATCCTTCCATTTTCTGGTATCCTCTTCAATTTCTTTCTTCAAGATCTTAAAGTTCTTGTCAAATAGATCTTTGACTTCCTTGGTTAGTGTTACGCCAAGATACTTTATGCTGTTTGTGGCTATCATTAAAGGTGATATTTCTCTGATTTCCCTCTCTGCTTCTTTATCCTTTGTGTATAGGAGGGCTACTGATTTTTTTGAGTTGATCTTGAAGTTTAATTTCCTTCTAGGATGTTTTAAATCTTCTTAAGAAACAAAGTTTTATTAGACAACCAGTTCTTAACCCTAAGAAATGTTTATGTGAGTAAAAGATTTAGTATTTAGGGCTCAGATGGGAAGTGTGTGGTGTGTTTGTGTGGATGGCGATAGCATGTATGTTATATATCTTAGTCTCCAGGGACTTTTGCTTTCTGATGACCTAACTTTCTCTGGTCAGTGTTTTCAGGCCTCTTAACGTTGTGCAGACTGAAGTAAGAGATGGAAAGTACATTCAGTGAGCGAGGAAGCAGATTTAAAGTGAGGTTAAGTTGTAGGTGTGCCCCTGTTGAGCAAATATCAGCAAGCACTAAAGGTCATTCAGTTTTCAGTCTGCCCCCCCTCTTTGGGATACTTGTTTGTTCTCCCTAGTGGTGGAAAGACAGCTGTACTGCTAATTTTTAAAACTGTGGTGTTCAGACACTATAAGTAGATAGTCAAAATGACTTATTCTGAGATTTGTATACCTTATCACAATTTAATGTTTCTAAAAAATAAAAATCACTTTATTATATTGAATGTGCAAATAAAAACCACACCACTAGATTAACATAGCCACTTGAGCAAACACCCATAACCAAAGTCTATAGTGCTAAAATTTTGCTATCAAGTATGTTCTTATACACATATCCACCAGACAAAAAAATCAAAACCTAACACAAACCAACAACAAACAAAACCACAAACAATCCCTAACAGTTAACACTAGACCATCAGCTTCCTCTTGACTAGTGTGTCCTTGGCCTGTGTCCTGTCCTTCCACCCCACCTGACGCCACCCTTCCTTCTCCTTTCTATGTACTGTACTATACCTGAAGGGTCCCTGGCCAACCCCATCATGGCAAACCTGGCTCTGGCTGGCTTTGCCCTTCTCTCCCATTTCCTCTGACTTGCTAAAAACCATTAGATTACATTCCAAAAGGTAGCCACCAAGATCTCTTCTGTATTTGAGCACTTCCTCCTCCTGAGGCTGCCTATCACAGTCCAACTATCAAAGTATTTAAGTCCAGCAGTCAGAAGCCCCTTTTGGTTCACCTAATTCACATGCCTAATTAAAATTAAACCCTTCATCCTAACATGGGGTTTCATCCTGTACCTTTATAAACTGCCGTTTTCCTATGTGCCAGGTTTTCCTATCCAGAGGCAGTCCCTTGTCCCTCAGGGACAGATTTCCCTGGCCCCTCTCCCTTGTCCTCTATCCTCTGTCTTTGTCTCTTATTTCCTGTCGTCTGTCCCTCTGGGCAAATACATCTCCTTTGTCTTGAGTGTCTTGAACTGATACTTTTCCTTTCAGTACCCACGGTACAGTGCATTTGCTCATACATGTATGTGTACACTACAGATTCGATCTACATATGAGAGTTGTTTTGCAGCATTTTTGTCTTTCTGAGATTGGATGGCCCTGGATAATATAATAATTCTGATTTCATGAATCTTCCTGCCAATTTAGTGATTTCAAGTTTCTTCACAGATGAATAATACTCCAGTTTATATATGGATGAGATTTCACCATCTGCTGAAAAGACACTAGGTGTCCCACTTTGCTTTGGTGCATAGACATAGGGGATATATAATCTCTGTGGCAGGGTATGGAGTTTTCTGAACGGATCTAAAAAGCTGCAAAGATTAAAACCCTGTGGGTTTGCTCTTGATTTCAGTGCTTGAGCGTGAAGTCAGGACGGTGCACACAATCAACATGTGCTGTACGCTAACACCCCCACCCCCACGCTGCCTGGCCTAGCGCTCACCTTCAAAAAGGCCTCATTTTTGACTTGAAGAGGTGATATCTGTTTAAAAATACAAGTAACACATTCAAGAGCACAGTGAAAATAATTTATAACAATCATTAGAAAGACAGGTCAAATAAAATTGTTCATAAAGTGAATGAATTTATTTTGCAACTATTCTGTGTTAAGCAAAGAATGTAGACAAATATCTATGAGGCTGTTGTGAGACAGAAAACCTACTCTGTAGGAAGCGAGTGGCCAAGCTGTATGGAACCTCATACAGCCTCTGGCTTCTACTCTACCCTCTTAAAATTATGTTGTTTTACAACCTAATTTGTGAATGCAGTGATTACTGCAGATGCTCAGTTGTGTTGCTCTCAGGTCATGGATCTCTCAGTGAGCACACGCTCACCTTTCCAGTGGACCATTTATTATCTGTATTAAATATTGTTGGTCTTAAACTCAGCTCTTAAGGAAGTGACTTCTGGTTTTATACTAACAACCAGTGATTAGTATCTAGACAAGTTTTTAAATAAATATTCAAAATGGAAATTTAATAAGCACACAAACCCACATTTCTTTTTAGAATAAAGTCATTTTAGCTATGGCCTGAGATTTTTAGTGATTTTGCTTGTCCATAGCAGCCTTTATCATGGAAATCATATTGGTAAAGTCTACATTATGTTATAACATTTTTGTTGTAATTATTGATAAGTATGAAAATCTTAGGCCATCAGCATCACATCTGTGCAGTATTTAATATAAGACAAATCTGTCTGAAATTAGAAAATGTCTTAGTTCATCCAGATTACAAACACCAAGCAGATAACAAAAACACCATAGAGTTGGGTGGGGGTGGGAGTCTTAACCAAAAATTATTATTTGTCAAAGTTTCAGAGGCTGGCAAGTCTGAGATCAAGGGTCCAGCAGATGCGATGAAGTCTAGTGAGTTCTCTTCTTCTGGTTCTTCTTGTGGTAAGGAACTCTCTGAGGTATTTTGTTTTGTTTTAGAACAATAATCCTGGGATCACCTTCAAAGGTTCCACCTTCAAACACTATCACCCTGGGGTTAGGACTTCCAACTATGAGTTGAGGGGTTGCATTCCTTTACCTCGCTGTGGGAAAAGCTGTGTCTTTACCCATGAACTGTTGAAATAGCTTTTCTAAAATGAGATTTTCTGACTGTGAACTGATCTCTGCATGGAAGCTTACAAAGGCCAAACTGGTTATACTGAGTTAAGGACACACTCAGAAATGAGTAATAATGCTAAGCTTTGTGCAAAATGTTCAACTGTCTTAAGGATTTCCAGTCAGAAATTTTAAAATTGAATTACAGTCCCTGTGTTTACATGTATATTTTAAATTTACTACTGGTCTTACAAGAACACTCATAAGGATTTTGATGATTGCACTACCTAAATAAAGATCTAAAGTCACACATGTAAAGCCATAGAAAGTTGTGTCACATTGTAGAGCAGTGTGTGTTGCCTCCATCCATAGCTACACTGAGCAGCACTGGTTGACGGCTTCTTCTTGGCATGAAGTACAAAGAGAAGAGTATTTTACTCCACTACAGTTGAGTCTATTTTGTAACCACATAGATGAGCTCAGAATAGCAAGTAAGTCCACATCCAAGATGGGACTCTATTATGGCCTTTGGAATTCTGTATTGTCAGTGAAGCACAAGAGTAAATAATTTGAAGTTTCGTTTAACTTTCTGTACCCAAAATGACTTGAGAATAAATGTTATTTTGTCCTTCAAGGTAGAAAAACTTTAAGCTTAAATTTTAGGGGTCACATTTCCATTAGCCAAAGGAATAATGCAGTTGGTGATTGAACACTTGGGTTTGTGATGTAGTCACTCCTGAAAAGAATTGTTAATGACCTCCAAATGTTATGGCTGTCATTGCAGGACGCTGCAGTGTAAAGATGTTTTAATGCTGCCCTTTATCTTCTTACCCCAAACTGCACTGAAACTAATTACACTGATCTAGCTGCCTCTTGTGATACAGTCAGTCAATAATCATCCAACTATTTGAGGAGTGAATTCTTTGAAGGGACATTTTCCATAATCATGATCAGAATTACTATAAAATTCATGGGAATAGTAAGTGGAGCCCAGAACCTAAAATGGAATAAAATGATGCAGCAACTAAAGACCCTTCAGATTTAATAGCCAAAGTCATGTATAGAGCTAAAATCTTCGCAAATTTATAGCAGCTTTCTATGTTTAATGAAAACTGACAGCTCATATTTTGCCTTCTTTATAGGACTCAAAGGCAACAAAAGGAAAAGCATAGATCTATATTTTTAGGGGAGATATTTTTAGAGACTTGAGTTACAGAAGAATATGTCCTTTGACATTTTTGTCTTTATGGTTTTTAAGAATAAAGTTTATTTAGGATTTCATAATGATGGGTAGGATGTGGTAACAGGTGTCTGGAGCATGGATCTGAGCAATCACATCTCCAGCCACTTGCAAGAAGCAGAGAGTGGGAGCTGGAAGTGGCAAGGCTGTCAGTTCCCAAAATCTACCCCAAGAGATGTGTTCCCTCCAGCCTTTGCCAACCGGCCCACCAAGTGTTCAAATCTGTAATCCTATGGGCTCTGTTTATTATTCAAACCATGAGGTATTTTATGCATTGTTTTTTTCAGCATCATTTTCAATAGGAAAAAGAGGATATAAAATGTGTTTATCAATAGAAATAACTACAAATGGTTAATACATTCTTTTTAGTGATATAAAAGAAAACAGTAAGTGTGATGGACATCTGGAAATGCCCATCACACATTTTAAATTTTTTTCTTTTATTGAAAATAGATATTTTGATTGTTGTTTCCCCAACCCAAACTATTTGAATTTCTTCTCTACTTTTTCTCACATCTGGATCCACACTCTTGCTGTCTTTCATCAGAAAACTAACAAACGTCTAAAAAATAATAACTAAATAAATTCAGAACAGGACAAACCAAACTCACAAATAGAAGAAGAGGAGCCAAAGAAATAGCACAAGAAACATAGACACACACCTTCACACACAGGAATCCCATAGAATCACATACTTAGAAACAGGGCTGAAAAATAGGAAATTGAAGAGTATTCAAGTATGAACCTATGTGAATTTGATTTTCATAGTTTGTTAATTTTTTTTTAATTACACTCTGAGGTTTATGGTCCACAAAAGCACACAGAATTGAACAGGTGTTTGAAAACATCAACCGCCTGGTAGGCTATGTCACCATATCCTTATGTCCTTGACTGCTACTCTAAAGTTCTGTCGTCTTCCATCAGCAGATAGTACCTGTGATCAGTATATCTGATAAACTTGTCAATGCCTCTTTAAAGCAGGATTCCCCAACCTCAATTCAATTCTGACCTCGCTGTTTCATTCCAAGTATCATCTTGATAAGACAGAACTATGTCCCAGGCAGCTGTGTGTCAGTTCTGTCTACAACTAATTTGTGCAGGAAAAAATTAAATCAGGAGGTAAATTATTTCATGATTGCTCATTCCCTACAGAGTTGGGCATCATTCTGAAGAAAATATCAAATAATTGGTTTCAGTCCGTGTCAGACACATGCAATTCCCTTTTCTAATGGCTGTGTGTAGTAGCACTAGGCCTCCAGGGTCAGCAAGGAACTGGAAATAGCTTAGTGCCAGGCACAGCAATGGAGAGCTGAAGCACACAGGAAATGAAGTGGCAATAAGTGCAATCCATAGGGGAAATATGCTGCACTTGCAGTTTAATATATTGGTTCAGAATCTGGCAGGAAGCCACGAAGCAATTGTTTACCTTTTTGTCAGCATCTACATCTGTTCTGTTTTGTAAACATCACTTAGCTCTCTGTCGGTAAATGCTAAAATCAATAACAACTGCTAGGGGATTTCCCACCCCTCCTTTTCATATTCTTTAACAAATGCACACTACAAGCAATGTTTACCTTAGATTAACAAGAAAGAGACATTAACAGGGTCAAAGAGATTTGGTTGAGAACATTTTATAGCTTCTCAGGTCTACAATAATTATAACTGATTTGAATGTATTTTGTAACCTATCTAAATCAAACTGTTAAAAAATGCTAGCATGCCGTAATGAAGTTGATTTTTTATTATTATCTAAGTACTGAGTGTAGAAAACTGTTGGCACTGATTGTAATAATTTAGTTCTGCAATATGCTGTGTAGAAATATTAAGTTGCCTTTTGCAATTTTAGGGAATTAGTGGTTATATCTAGCTGTACTAATATTTAAAACAGGCAGTTAGCAAAGAAAGAAAAGAAGAGTAAGAAAACAAAGAAAGAAAATTATACACCATAGCTTAAAAAGGTCAATTTGTGACTAGTACCTAGAAATGAAATAATGTATCATTGGTAAGTGCAGAAGTGCTTAGGGAAGGGCTTTTAAGTTCACTGTGTTCAGGAGAGATGGAGTGGATAAATGCCGTCATACATGCAGGACGGCTACAGTAGCAGAGGAGTCATGTCAAAGTGGCACCAAGATCAGAGGAAAATATAGATGCTGATAATTATGCATTTCCCTACTTGGCAGGCTACTCAGTGCATTTCCCACGTTCACATTTGTTATAAACTCTTCTCATACTGTGCGCAGCTACTTTCTTTCATATTTGATTTAGCCTAGTTTCAATTTCAGATTTTTTTTTTACTATTTATTTGTATGATAAACATTAAACCTTAGACTTTTATTATTTTTAAGATCTTTGTTTAGACTGGGGATTCTTTGGGGTTTTGTTCCTTGTTTGTTTGTTGATCACATTGTCACTGAATGCAGGTTGGCCTTGTGCTTACAGTCATTCTCCAGTATCAGCCTCCTAAATGATGGAGTGCTGCCACACTCTTTATAAATGTATTTTTAAATACATGACTGTTTAAATCTTTGATTGGATTATTATTAACCACAGTTAAAATTTTAGAATGATTTGATAATGTAAACAAATGAAAATTTGCCTCCTCTTGTCTTAATAATTTTTTATGTGTACATTCTTAGTGTGAATTCTTTTTTTCCAAAAAAAAAAAAATCTCTTTTCAACATTTTTTTTTATTGTTGCTAGAAGTCAAACTCTGGGCCTTTCAATTACACTTGACATATATATCTATATATTTATATCTATACACACACACATACATGTGTGTATGTATGTGTTCGAACACTGAGCTACATCTCCAGCTTTCTTGATTTTCTTAACATTTTTTTTTACTATTTTTTATATCTAAATTATTATTTTGGCTACTTTTGTACTTTTTCATTATTTCTTGTAAGCAATTTAACTAGAATAATGTTTGAGGATTTGTCCTTATTACCCCTGTTGAAATGATAAAGGACTTTGGCTACACATCCTTTTTGTGTGTATAATCATTTATTTGGCCTTCTGTCATTGTGTTATATATTAGTCACTATGGAATATTGAACACGCAGCCTCAAAATCTGTGCACATTTGAACTTCATCATTATCACATCGAATGTCCGATTTGGAGCCACTCATCATCATAATAGTCCATGCTACACAAAATTTTAACATAATATTTATGGGTTCATCTGAACGAAGTGTTGGAGAGTAGGGAGGTACTGTCCTTTGTGTCATTATCTATAGACAGAGAACCTAATTTATTAGTATATTATCATATAATTAATATATTACTAATATATTAATATATATGTTGTATATACATAAAATAATAATGTTTCAGGATTCAGTAAAAATGAAATTATATTAGGAGTCTGGGGAGACGGCTTAGGCTAGCAAGTGTGCAAACGTTATTTTAGTTTCTACGTGCTAGCATGGGACAACAGGGGCACGTGGAAACAGATAGGAGGATCCCTTGGGGCACTGGCCTGGCAGTACAGCTTAATGGGTGGACATTAGGGGCGGTGAGAGATACTATCCCAAAAGTAAGGAGGACAAAGATTGAGGAAAACACCCAGCACCAACCTGTGGCCTTCATGCCCACTTGCAATCACATGTACACAGACACATGAACACATAATTACACATATATACACAAAAGAAACAACATTTATCTTTATTATATTCACCATGCCCAGTCAAGAAAAGAAAATATATTTTAACAGATAGGTGTTTTTTTTTTTCCTCCAATTGGAAAAGCATGGACAAAGCTTAGAAACTAACTTTGATATTTGGTAATGGCTTTCCTTGTCAAGGGCAAGTAGTTGCATGCTGCCTTTATCTCTGTACAAATTTAAGATTTAATTTCCAATATTTGTGTTTTAACTGTTTTCATATCTTAAGGAGTGTATATTTCATCTTTGTTATCAAATATTAAATATCCCACCAAACTTTAATCATTTAGTATACAAGTTTACAAGTATACAAGTATACAGCAGGATTAAAATTTTCATATCACAGGTCAAAATGTTTTAATTTTAAGAATAATCAAGGTGGTTATGTTATGTTAGCCTTCAAGACGCTGAGTGGCAAACGGAGGGTAGCCTGGTGTACTATGCAGGGCACTCATGTAGCATGTGAGTATTATTCTATGGCTAATAAGCTAGTTGGAAAAATGATTGTTAGAGGCAGAGTTTTGCTGGAGTACGTGAAGGCAATAGCTATTATTCCCTCACAAAGGGAAAATCAGGTGTTCATTAGCAAGTTGTGCCGTGTGCAAGAGTAGTTAGAGCATGAGGAATGCCTTCCAGTAGGAAGCAAATGCTACTTGGGGGCAATGGTCAGCACATTGAATTCATAGTAACTAACCAAACGTATATTTGGTATATCCATAATAACAAAGACTTCTGAATCTAAATCTTAACGTGTAATCACCTTAAAATATTCTAGTAAATTATTGTTACACTTGATGCATGGTTAGTTAAATGTGGTATGTATCATTAATTTTATCTTTTTCTTTAAAAAGCATATTTTCCTACTTTTTTGACTTAAGATGAATAATGTAAAAAATGTAGCAATCTTTACACTAATTTTAAAATTTGATGTAATTGTCAAATGAAAATAGTTGTCTCTATTTTCTTATATTGGAGCATTTAATCTTTATTATGAAATGAAGGAGCTTGAATATTTTATGTTCTTAGTTATTACTAGCTATGTTCTTTGAGAAAAACAGACCTATCAATAAATTTCCTAATGAAGTTTTTCTTCTTCTGGTTTTCCCCTAGGCTCCTGGCCTATCTAGTCTCAGGTTCTTAACTGCCATATGCAGTGGAGCATAGGTTCCATCTCACAGAATCGTACTTAATCCAATCGGATATTGATTGTTTTCTTGTACTACTTTGTTTCATTCTTGCAACAGCCTGTCTTGCAGACAGGCCGCCATTGTCGACTGACGGGTCTGTAGCTGGCTTGATCTTTTTCTTTCTCCACTGGTAGCTGAGAACCTTCCAGCACTGAATACTGATGAGTAGGCATGAACTTTCTCTATCTGACTGAACAGAGGTTGAGTGTGTTGTGTGGGTACTGGCTTTAGCCGTGGGGCCTTCCCATCAGTTTGTGCAGAGTACCCACTAGTGTAGTGCTGTTCTGCTAAAGAAACATAGCAATACAATGTCTCCTACTTAGGTTCTGCTGCACCCATAGGTCACCCTCTCTCTCAGCCATCATCAGAGAATCTATCTCCTGCAGTAGATGAGAACCAACACAGAGACCCACAACTAGACAATCTAGAGAGTGTGAAAGACCTTGGAACACTCAGTCCTGAATGGGATGTCTCCATCAAATACTTCCCCTCAAGGCTCAGGGAACTCTGCAGAATACGAGTCAGTAGGGATGGAGAGCACCAAGGAAACAAGGCAGTCTATACACAATGGGACTCACATGCAATTGAACTCCCAGAGACTGACAGCATGCACAGGGCCTAAACGGATCTAAGCCAGATGAGTCCCAGCACTGAGAGGGGAGAGTGTACACAAACCCCAAATCCCTAACCCAGAAGCTGTTTCAAATTGATAACCACTTGCAAAGGAATAATTAGCTTTCTTTAATGAGGTCTCACTTTTTATACAAACCATATTCAAAGGCCTTCCCCCACTAACACAAAACAAAGTCAGAGCTATTTTTGATAGTATTTTTTTTTAAACCTTACAGATCTTTTGCTTATATGTTATGGCTTGGGGTTTTTTGTTTTTGTAGTATTTCTGTGTGTGTGAATGTTTGTGTCTCTTTGTGCTTTTTCCCCCCATTTGTTTTGTCCTCTTCTAGTTTGTTTCATTTTTATTTTATCTTATTTCTCTCCCCTCCTTCCCCATGTCTGTTTGGTTTCTAATCAGAGTGAGCAATCAAGGGTATGGATTTAGGTTCTGGGGAGCTGGGGAGCAGTTGAGAGAAGCTGGTTGAGGGAAACCATAAGCAGAATATATTGTATAAAAATTGTTTTCAATAATAAAATAACTTAAAAGATTCTTTTATTTATGGTGCTGCAGATAAGACCCAGAGCCATACCATATGCTAGGCTCTAGGTCTACCAGTGAAGTCTACCCACAGCCTTCCTTCATACATTTTAGGGCTCTGCTAACACTTCCTGTAACTCTCTGGAAGTTAGAATAACTTGTAAGCGCATCTTTGCCTATCCTTATGTTCCTTGATGCACAGGTTGGCATAACTATCTTCCCTAATGTGCCTTTCCATTTCCCTTATATTTTGAAGTAAAGATTAAAAGGTTTGTTCTGTTTTTTATTGGTAGAGTGTTTAATGTGTAAGCCGAAGGCCCTGGGTTCAATCCCCAGCACGACCTAAAGGGAAGTGTGGCATTACATGGCTCTGAGCACACAGACCAGATCCCTAGAACATGTCAATGATCTGAAGACACAGTAGGTCCTTTCTCTTAACAGGGTACCAATGAGCTCCCTAAGCTGTGGCAAGGTTTTCCTTCTGAAGCCTGAATTGCTCTTCTCCAGAGATCTTCATAGACAAAGGAAGAGTGTTTAAGTGTTCTTTCCCTTAAGTGCTGAAAGAAGTGATGAAGTTGATATTCCTTAGATTGTTCTAGAAAATGCTAGCAGGAGATTATTCATTCAATGAGGTGTATACATACAGACCTATTAGATGTGAGAAGAGGAAAACTGAGATAGTGAAATATATATTTAAAGTTGCCTGCTTTTGGTCCATTCTTTATTATACCATTAAACTTTTAAAAATTCATGGGTACAGCTGCATTTTGAGAGTTGCTTGTATTGCTTTAAAGTTTTAGAGTAATGTAATGTATGTTCATTATCAAAACCAATATGATATACATCTGAAGGAAAAAGTGAACATCCTCAGGTTCCCTTCTGATCTCAAACCCCAGCCTTACCACTGTGATAACAAACACTTTGTTCATATTCTAGAAATATTTAGTTTTTTCATATAATAATGACAAATAGTTTTGTAATTTTACAAATGACATCAACTCAGGTATATTTTTCATTTAATATTTCATGACTGTCTCCCATAGTAACATAACTGGTCTTTTAAGCAGCACCAAGATATTCAATAATATACTCATAGCATAGAACATTTGTATATGACTCCCTTTAGTCTTCTTAGATTTAGACTCACTAGATTTAGAAATATTTTTCTTCTTAAAAGCAATTCATTCCCACTATTACCAATGGTTGTAAAAATACACACAAACTTATATGTATTTATACTTATGTAAAATATCTTTTCACCCTAAATTATTTATATACATTCATATGTGAGTGTGTTTAAGTACAGCATGTCTTTTTTTTAAATAGATACCAAATTTATGAAAATTGAGATGGGCCATCTTCTTCTAAAAATTATAAATAGAAGGGAATGTTATAGTTTTTTCACAAGAGAAACATTAGTACTAAACATTTGCTAAATTACATATAATTTCAACCATTTGAAAACTTAAGAATTGTGTAAGGAAATAAAAAAAATATTACATAATGTAAGACTTCTGTAGGAAACTCACCACTGTGTACATAACTTCTTTTTCAACATGTCTTTTTTACCCTAAATTATTATTATTTTTTATGCCTATGGATGTTTTACATCCATGTATGTCTATATTGAAACACATGCATGACTGGCACCTGCTGAGTTCCAAAGAGAAAGTTGGATTTCCTGGAACTGGACGAACAAACATGTGTTAGCCACCAGTGTTGGTCCTCTGGAAGAGCAGCTCCTGTCCTAACCACTGAACCATCTCTCCTGCTGCCTAGTCCTTTTTATCCTGGCATCTTAAAGTGATCTTAGCAGCATAGACTATGTTGTCCTCACCGTAAACAAGACATTCTACACATTCTTATGCTATTATTTTGTAATTTATTGTATCATATACCTGTTCACCAATTTTTAGGCTCATTTGTATGACTTGTTTTTACAGGTTTCAAGTTATATGTTATTTTATAACTTGATGATATAAATATCATTTATAACTTGATGATATATATATATAAGTTATATATATAACTTGATTATATATATATATATCATTTAATTAGGTCTACCGGTAAACATTAGGAGTTTCCCAGTTTTTTGTCTTTACCATATTAGAGAATGTTTTATTCCTTTAAGTGATATTTCTAATGCAGAGAATTTTTGACATCTATAAATTTAATCCAGGGAGTTTTAAACTATATTCAGAAGCTTGGATTTCTCCTCACATGCATGAATTCATTTTAACAAGTTATTAAGTTTGAGTTTGAACTAAGGACTAGATTGCTGTGCTCTCCTGCCTCCTTCTGGATGTGAAGGCTGTTGCTGACTTTCGAGGAGAGCCGCCTGAGCAGAGGGAACAGGAGTGTTGTGAGGAAGACCAAACACATAATACCCTTACGCGGTTTGTCTTTACGAGGTTTGGGACCAGGCACACTTTGCTTTGCATGCTAGCTTTGCCATTTAGTGAGATCTTGCATAGATTTCTTTTCCTCAATGAGTGTCTGATATTTACTACATATAGAAATGATTATGCAACCTGCCTCATGATGTCTTAGTGTTAAAATAGATATCACTCATAGTATCTGGCACATTTTGCTAGTTTCTTTATTTAAAGTATAGACCTGTATGCATGAATACCTGCAGTAATGTATTGACAAGGCATATATTATTGTGGTGTTTACAAACTCCACTATGACAAGCTGCTCAGTATTTGATATATTTTAAATGAAATACATATTGATCACTACCACAATCTGTGAACCCAGGGCCTTACATATGCGAGACAGGTACTCTTCCACTAGCCTTTCTACTAGTCCTTTATCCTATCTTTTGTGACTTATTTTTGTTTTGTTTTAAGAATGGGTCTCATGTAGCTCAGCCTGGCCTCAACCTCAACCTTGTAGCTGAGGATGACCTTGAACTTCTGATCCTCCTGCCTCCACCTCTGGAGTGCTTGTTTTTTTCAGTGTTGGAGATTGAACTCATGGAATCATACATTCTAGTCACTCTACCTACTGAACTACCTTTGGGAGTCCTTTATTTTACCTTTAAGGTATTGAATGTATTTTTCTAGAAATGTTATATTAATTTTTTTGAGTTTCAAAATGTATACTAGTAAGGAAACATCAGTCTCTTTTAGAAATAATAAATGCCATAGATGTCATTTCTCTTTCAATTCTAAACATTCATCAGAACTGCTGTGCTGTGCTGTGCTGTGCTCCATCTGGCTCAGCACCAACGTGCTGCTCATGTGTTTCTTTGCTTAATACATAGGCTCCAAGCTCAGGTCAACCAATACCTTATCATCCCCTTGACCCTTGTTCTTTGTCCACAGCCTAAGTTAATGTCCCTCGTAAGCAGTCAGCAACGACTCCATGTCTTTCTTTCCTTCCATTTCCCTCATCCTGTGATCAAAAGAAATCACCAAGACTATTCATTTTCATCATCAAAGAAGTATTTCCACAGTCCCTTCTTCTCTTCATCCCTGCCAGTTAGGCCTTTATCGTCTCTCAGCTGAGCTGTTACGAAAGTTTGCTCACTAATTGGTTTCCCTGTGCTTACTTTTGTTTTCTTATAAGGCATCTGCCCTGAACACGTTCTCCCCAGTTTAAAGCTCTTCAATGGCTGCTTGTCACTGTTGCCATAGAGCCCCAGGTACACAGTGCTGGAAAACCAGCCTTCCCTGGGTAAGCTTCTGCTTTCTTCAAACTCTCGTGCCCCTCTCCCCCTCCTGGTTTTCATTATCTGAACTTGTAGAAAGCCCCAGGATGGTGTGATGTACACCAGCTCCTGTCTTCTTCGTCTTCTTCCATCCTTTCCTTCCCTAATTTCCTGTGATGCTTTATGATGCCTCATGTGTGATTTCTTCTAGGAAACTTTCTCCAAGCCATAGCCCCTAATCCCCGTTCCCCAGTAACTCCATATGCCTTTCTCAAGGATTTTAGCATATTCTATTAAAATATCTAATTAGGGGTCTGTCTCTCCATATGGACTCTAAACACCTCAAGGGCAAGTATTATTTATTTTCTTCAGCAACCAATCCACTGACTAACACATGCCAGGAATTCAATGAATATTTTTTAACTGAACAATTTTCTTAAAATAAATCAGTATCAGGAGGTCTAATGGTCTACATGGGTAGCCAACAAGTCAACTTATTAATTGAGTCCCTACCATCTAAAAAATAGTTTGCCAAGATGAATGGGGATTGAATAAAGAATAAAGTCTTTGTCTCTCATCTAGATCAAGAAATAAAATTTGAATATATGAAAAGCTGCCAGGATTTAGACAGACATGCAATTGGAGAATTCTGGAAAGAAAATAATTCAACAGGTAGGGGTCCTTTCTGACTTCAGTCCAGGGTGATCAAGATGAAATAAAACTGTTTTAGTTGCCGGGTGAGCATGTCCTAGGGTCTCAGGGAGCAGGAAGGGACAAGGAGCATGGTTTGCTGTCTGGTGCTTTCCTATAATGTAGAGAAGGCATGCAGTTCTGAAATTGAATTGCTGCATGAGGAATGTATGCAACGGACTGGCTTCAGCGGGAGTCCCCAGCCTTACTTCTCAAGTTTTCTGCTTTCTCATCACCATTCAAGCCTGGATTTCTCCCTAAAGCCTCATTCTGGAGCTCAGTCCATTCTGACAGCCCCCTCCAAGTGCTCCGTGGTGATCAGTTACTACTGTTTTATTTGGGAAACTACTTTGGACTACTTTAATCCGGAAACTTCCCCCTGAGATTTGAAACCAGTTTCGTATTGATTTTATGTGGTATCTGAAATGATTTCAACTCTAGGTGGGAGTGGGGATGGACTCACAGAAACCCACAAAGCAACACGGAGACAGAGAAGAGTGTAGAACAATATTAGATTAATTACTAAGTGTTTTGTGTAAAGCCTTAAATCATTCAGAATGCAGGGAAAGAGAACAGTCTAGAAAAACTTATATGAAAATCTTACCATCAATCTAATGATTCTGTTTCTTACACACCATGTTCCCAGAGCTTCTCCACTCTAGGGTGCATTCCCCATGGTGTCATCCTCTTCATGCTGTGGCTGCTTCCTACTATGTCCCTTTGGAAGGTTTCAGCACAGAGTAAGATATCCCAAGGGCCAAAGGATATGCTCATTATGATAAGAGGAATAAGCAGAAACAAACAAACAAAAACCAAAGCCAAGTACTATGGCTACAGGCTTTGGAGCAGAATGTGGTCTCCATCTCAGAAGCAGTGAACCTTGGAGAAAGTTAAACACATCAGTTCTCAGACTCACTGAACCAAAAGCTCTAAGGGAGGGCATAGCTGTCTACATGTTAGGTAGCTCTCCAGTTGGTTCTCATGGATACAGAGTTCACTTTTGATGGTACCGTGGCACGTGGGGCCCATCTGTCTTGCTTCAAGTCCTGGCTGTTGCATAAGAGTCGCAGAAACTTACACAAATTAACTGATCTATTTGTGCCTCAGACATAAATGCTAAGATTAGTACTTCCCTTGCAGAGCTGGTCAACCAGTGTAAATGTGTGTGGATGCTTGTAACAGTACTCAACACATATTAATTATCCCATAATTTATTAGAACTGCTAGATCTTGGTACTTTAAGAAAGGCTTTTATGTATATGATAATATGTACATTTGTACTGATTGATGACCAAATAGTGCTCATATTTCCCTACAATAGATCTTACAGACTCAGGACATCTACAGAAGTCAACCCCTGCCCCTCATGGTTTGCTCTTCACTTGAACACTGGCACCATGATGGGTCTACTCAGAGGTTCTAGTCACATTGTCACTTGATGACCCACTTTGCTTTCTTCAGTACTGTCCATTGACAGTAAGTTTTGAAGATTAGAAAAGACATGTATATTGTTTTTACTGTATAGAACGTATTCAATAATTTTAGTTATGAATTCCTCTTCTGTCCAAATTGGAATATGGGCCAGGTTACCCCAGGGACTGTAGTGCATATAGTCTGAGGCTTGGCACAAGCAAATCATCCCACTCTGTTTTGGGATATTCCTGTGCATCTCTGTCATACATGGAGGCATGTCCCATGGTGACCTGCTGCATACATTACAAGCACAAAAGAAATCTTGGTTAAATTGCTGGGTGAAACTCACACATGAAAATGCTTTCTGTGCATCATCAGCCTTTCAAGGACGACAATATAAAAGATGGCATCTGCCCCCAACATGCTCCAGATCATATTTGAAATTGGAAGGAACTATGACTTTACATTTTTGGTCGCATAAGAGTTTTCTAGGTGAGGAAAACAGCTAAAAGAGTACAATTAACTCTAAAACTTACTAGATGAAGTGCCATCACACCTGGGACATGTCTTCCCTGCCTCCAAGTCTGTGCCCTGCTGTGGCAGAATAAGCTCACGAAGACGGCTTTCCAGGTGCCTGCAAGAGATCGCTGTTATCTCTTCAGAGTAATTTTAACATACATTTGTAGGTATTATAATTTTCTACCTAGCCAAAAGAAATTGTGGATAGAATTATATACTTTATTTTTTTAGTATAAAAGAGGGAAATGTTCAATATCTTTTGAAAGCTTATGATTCAGTTAGAAAATATATCAGGTCATATTCAGGTTTCTCTTAACTTAAATCCATCTTCTTGATGTTGGCATTTTTATTCCCACACTAAATTTTTAAAATTAATTTTAACATGTTATATTAAGAGCTGATAATGTAACTTCCTTGCTATGGCATAGTCCTTTAAAAATGAAATATCAACTCTTAGATACAACCTGAGGCTGTAGTAAAAGTGAATTGTTAACATAGTTTAAGTTTTTTTCTATAGGTTAAATTTTAATCATGATAAGAGAAAATAGCACATATGATAAGGGATATAATTAACTGAACTCTAGCAAAACTTGAGACTGAGAAAGGGATATTAGGAAGATATTTTATTAGCAATGTTCCATTAGCATACAATACTTAAAATTTAAAACCCACTTCATTATGCTAAAAATGTCTTTTTATTAAGATGCTCTTTGAAAGAGCTATCTGGGAGTTGAAGCTCTGTAAAACAGAAGTCAGATAAGACAATATTCAGGAATTCTGCTTGATAGAGTTCTGAACTTTGCCTGCATTGAGGCAGCCATTCTTTGATTAGCTCTTTAAGTAACAGTGCTCACACTAGGCGCAAGATATACTTGTTCCTGCTCTTGGTCAGACAAAACAAACCAAGCAAGAAAGATAGAACATAGAGAAGGGAAGAGTGTCATGCCTGGTCAGATAGCAAGAAGTCTGATCTTGGCTCATGTGACACCAGCATTCTCTGCCAGAGAAGGCAGAGTGGAGTGTGAGAGAATTTTGTTATCATTAAGCAGTAGGTTTAGGTAACAGCTCATGATGCCCGTGTTGCCTGAGAAACATAAAAGGGTCATAATAGAGGCAGCTTCTCCTCAATTTTTCCCACTGGCGACACCCAAACGACCTCAGATGACTCCTGCTTGTACCCTTTGTCAGCTTTCCTTGGTATGGGAAGCAAAAGTTATTTGCTCTCAGGGCTGGAGAACCTCTCTTTTAAGCTGAGTTCTTGGTACCTTGGGAAGATTTATTCCAAACACTGAGATTCTCTTGGTTCAGTTTACAAATCTACTTGTTTGTGTGATGACTGCCAATTCTGTCAGTGTAACGTCTGTCTTGGGCCCAAAACCATCATGAAAGAAAAATTAAAGGCAAAGATAGGAGCTGGTAAAGTGGTCTGTTGCTGAGTCATGAGGACCTGTTCTAGGACCCCACAGAAAAGTCATATGCTGTAGTTAGTGCCTGGAACCCCAAGGCTAAATAAGTGGAAACCCAGACATCACTGGACAGGTGTCTTAGCTAATCAATGAGCAGAAACTTCAGCTATAGACCTTGTCTCAAAAAAACCAAGGTAGAGAGGGATAGGGAAAGACACACAGCTTTGATGTCCAGTCTACACATGTACTCTCAGGCATGTACACAGTGCACATACACGCATACAACACTTGTGCACACACACCACCACCACCAACAAATTGAATAAATATAAAAGAAAGTTAGATAATGATCCACATTAACAATTCACCTTTTCCTAATAGAGCGTTTTAGTTGTCAGTTGCCACTGTGAAATCAGTTGCCACTTTGTCCCACCTGTGTGTGTGTCTTTGTTCCGGAAAGGATGAGTCTATTAGTTGCTGTGTCTGGATAAATTCCCCATTTAGAGCCTGCTGTGGTAGTCTGTTGAGAGTACTCTACTTAAATATAGTATGATGTTTAATTCTATGACTTGAGAACAGCAAGAAGGAGGTGTGAGGTAAAAGCTGGACTGGACTTAGTCTTGCAAAGAGAAGTACACCCTTGTAGTGACTGCCAAATCTCTATAGTGGGAATTTCTGAAAACTCAGACAAATCAAGTCAAGAAACCCAAATCAAGTGATCAATATCTCATTTGGATATTTCTTCGAATTATCTGCCCAGCACTGTTTCTGTGGACGTAGATGCACAACTATTTAGACTTACATTGTAGTCTAGAAAGATGATGAACAAACACAATCATAAACAAACAAAAGAGTATTGTAAAGTTTTGGCACAGTAGAGCTGCAAAGGAAGATCTTGGGATGGGATGTTATGTATCAATGTTATGGATACTTTCCTTGAGGATAATAACCGTAATTTAAATGGCAATGCTTAAATATTCACAGTGAAATGTAATGCACTGTTTATGAATATTTCTTTCCACTTTTTCCTATTGAAATTCCTACATGGCACCCAGCCACGGTGGTGTACACCTTTAATCCCAGCACTCTGGAGCAGAGGGAGGCTGATTTCTGTGAGTTTGAGGCAGCCTGATTAACAGAGCAAGTTTCAGGATAGCCAAGGCTACAGAAAGAAACCTACCTTTAAAAAACTGTTTTTTCTACATGGGATATGATACAAACTGATATAAGATTGGAACATAGCAATTAATTTAAAAATTAGTATATAGAAATTTTATGAATACAATATGACTATTAAAAATTTTGTCAATATGATTTTACATTAATAAGATACTAATATTTTATTAAAGGGACATAGTTATAATAGAAAAGCAAAATTTCTTTAACTTGAAATTTTTTAATATAATTTCTTTAAAGATTAAAATTTAATTATGTAATTTACCCTTTCCCTCTCCTTCCTTCCTTCAGCATCTTCCATGTCCCTCTTTCACTTACTCTCAGTTAAGTAATATTTAAAGTCTATGGACTTCCTGCCTTCATGTACATTTCTAGTGTGACTACTCAGTTAAACCTTATGAGCTACTGAGCCACAAAGAGGCTAAAGAACTCTTCTAATGTCACACAGTTAGCAGGAGATAGCTCCTGGCTTTGAACTCAGACTCCATATGTTAGCCTTGTCACGGGCTTCCTCCAGTACTTCAAGGAGCCTTACTGGTAATGTAATAGAATGGAAGGGAAGCTGGGGACTAAGGGCTTTCTTGTTTGCGTGTGTGAAAAGCACTGCCTACAGGTCCTTGGTGATGTTCCCACCTACTTACATGGCAGAGAACGTTCTCTCAAACTCTGGGTACTCATGCTTTCATTCCGTTTCTCCCCTGCTGTGGTTTCAAGGAACCAAGCTTTGAAGGAGGCCCAGTGGTCCTTAGGACCTCTGGTGTCTACTTAGTGGACTCCAAGTTCCACCTGCTCTCAGGAGGTGACTTGAGTACTGGAGAAAGTACTGTTCATTATCTGTCCCTGTACAGTCCCTGTTGACTTCATATTATAATACTGTTTTAAGGTTTTCTTTACTGGAACAAATATATTCCATTTGGATTATGTCATAAATCCATCTGGAATAATAAGACTTTCAGTAGCATTGTGTGTCACCTCTTTTACATCACTTGTCTGGTGGACTGAGAATTTCTTCTCACTGAAAATGGGTCCTTTACAGTCAATAACAGGGTGGCTAATGTTCATTCCTGGGAAAACAGAAATGTGTGCCTTTCATCCTATTATACTGATCCACCGGCCTCAGATTATCTGATTTTGCAGCTTCTCATTTTTCTCCAGTATCTTAATGCTATTATTAACAAGAATTCTGTTGCTAATGGTTTTGGAAAATAATATGTGCTTTCAGCCGCTACCTGGTTTCATCTGATTTAGCTGGAGTTTGATAGTTTTTCCAAAAGCTGCTTGTTGCAGATCAATGTGAGGAGCCCTAATATTTCTCTAGATCAGCTTCCAGTGTCCTACATTTTACTAGAAGACAATGGGACTAATACTTTTTCTACTAGACAGTAAGCAAAAGTATTTTAAAATATGTAGTCTATAATCTACATTCTTTATTACTAGTACATCTATAGATACATTTGCATAAAATATATATTTTATACATTTATACACAAACACACATTTAATTTTGGGGTGAAATTTGGAATACCTTATCTATGTTTTAAACAATCAGTTATTATTAGTAAGAAATTAGTAAGGAATAATTAAAATTTTAAACATACAAAAATTATATTTTAGAGTAAATTGTAGGACTATCACCTCCAGGTTTCTATTTCATTTCTTTTATGTTCTTTTGCACATATTTCCTTTTTAGATGTTGATTTTTAGATAGCTTTGTCAAATAGAATACTGTAATTCCTATAGAGTACCATAATTTTTCTTTATTTACAAACTTAAATATTTATTGTTTTGAAAAATGCCTTTATTTGTTTTCAATCAAATCCAAATCCAGCTATATCTAGGATCATTGAAATTTCATTCTTTTTTTCAACTTTATACATTTTTTAATATTTTTACTTATTTTACATACCAACCACAGTTCCCCCTCCTCCTCCTCCTCCTCCTCCCTTCTTTCCCCACAACTTCCCCCCAAATCACCCCTCATCCACTCCTCATAAAGGGTAAGGCCTTCTATGGGGAATCAACAAAGCCTGGCATCTTCAGGTGAGACAGGACCAAGACGCTCTCCACTGCATCAAGGCCGAGCAAGGCACCCACCATCTGGAATGGGCTCAAAAAGCCATCTTATACACCTGGTCCTACTGCCAGGGGTCCCACAACCTGTTCAGGCCACACAAGTGTCTCCCATATGCAGAGGACCTAACTGACTTTGGGTCAGTTGTCTGTGGATTTCCCAGCCATGCTCTTGACCCCTCTTGTTCATGTAATACCTCATCTCTCTCCTCTTTTTTTTAAAACAATTTCTTTTCCATTTCTAATCTATGTAAGTGACTGTGCTGGTCGTGAAGCATCCATGAAGACGCCGGATGGGTTCTAGACTCGGGGTTCTTTTTTTTTCTGAGAACGTCTCTGAATAACTTCTGTCAAAAGCCAGAAAGAGAGAGAGAGAGAGAGGAGTTGCTTAATCTGTGCAGTTGCCTCACAAGCATGCAAACTACGGTTTTATCAGACAGAATGGATGCCAAGTGTGGGAGCACAGGTTTAAGATCCCACTCTGGGGAGGCAGAAACAGGAAGAACCCTGTGGACTTGCTGGCCAGCTAGCCTCAAAGAAGGCAAACAATACTCCTATGGCTGATTTTACTCTGGACTTCACATTCATGCACATCTGCACACACCTGAAAATGCACACACACCCACAGCTGCAAACTCTTAAACATGCACATACACATGTCCATATGCACACATGCATACACACTCATAAGAAATAAGCTCCTACTCTTTATTTTTCTAACAAAGTTTCTTTTGCTCATGGTAATTGCATGAGATGTCCCCTTTAAAATTTCCTCCACCTGTACCCTATTTTTTTTCCACTCAAATGGCCACAGTGGAGGAGGGAAACAAATGAGACACTATGATGAAATCCATTAATTTGTATACTAATCTAAAAATTAATTTTAAAAAATTGAGCATGGATAAAGTAGAATTTTATTAAAAGTTATTTGTGTTTTTCCACAATGTCACATTTTTAGTTGCCTTTTGAGGTCATAACCTACCTGTAGTGATAGCTACAGAGTAATTTTCCAGCACAACAGATTCTGCTTGTTTGTTGTTTTGAGACAGGGCCTTGATATGTTGTTCATACTAACCTTGAATTTGAATTCACAATCCTTTTGCCAACATCTCTAGAGTTCAAGGATTCATAGACTTGTATCACCTACCCCAGCAAATAATACTTCTTTCATTATTATTTTAAAAATCATAATTGGGATTATGATTATTCTCGCATAGCTATTTGCAGTCCTGGTGGTTCACCTCCACACACTCACTGTGCATGCTCAGTAGGATCATGGACTATTCCTTTCTTTCAGATCCATACATGATCCTCACATGTTTTCCTTTAGGCCTCAAATGGATTTTGTGGCTATTTTTCCACAAGAGAATTTTAGGAGGATTTAGGATACATTTACTAATTTTCAAAAGTGTCCTAAAAACATAGCATGACAAAATGAAGAGCGACAGTTTACAAGCAGAAAAGACTGTTATCAAAATCAGGCCAGGCTCTACAGTGGAGGAAAAGCCACACGGTAAACACACTCAAGTCATCACAGAAGTGATCCCAATGACCCTTTTCCTCAAAAATCTCAAAAGTGGATAGATCTGTTGATGAATCAGCTGGCATTCCCTAGACAAAAATGTTTGAGAAATATTCAGTTTTAAAAGTTTTCATTTCACTATAAAAGTAAATAATATGAGTTAAAAATAAAAGTAAAGTACAGGATTTCATTGTGCATTTTAAGAAAGAAATTGTTAAAATACTAGAGAAAGAATTGCCATCTAACCCTTATTATAACTTGCAATCACTACTCCGTGATGATAAAGTCTTGCTCTAAGTGAAAAAATTATTTTTTCCTTGTAATATTGATATTTTAGTTAGAACTATTTTTTTCTGTTCGTATCATATCCAAGCTCATCACATAAACAATGATTATTAATTCAAACAGCAATGGTTGGTAGAGTAAGTCAAATGTAGTTCCTCGTGTATAATCATGCATGCCTAAACTTCACTGAAAGTAAGAGAGTTTCATTGTGATTTTAATAAATAATTAAATAAGCCCATTGTTTAATAAATAAATAAACTCTAAGTTGGCTTATTTTGGGAAGGTTGACACCTTGTTCTATGTAGATGAAGTTTTCTGAGCAGTGATTTGAAGAAGAATAGACAAATAGCACTGAAAGCATAGAGGACGAGAATAATAATGAGGAATATGAAAGGAATTTCTGCTTGATCTGGGTAATGGGGGGAAGTCTAGGAGGCACAGTGATGGAATTCCTGAGGTAAAGTATGGTAATTAGGACTCAGGTCCTATGATATAGTGTGTAGAAAATAAAAAATAAGGAAGTTTGGGGAAATGCAATCTCATACTTTGTGTTTAATTTTGTTTTAATTGGCCTTTGACAAAATGAATTCAATACAGAATTATTTTCTCCATAAATTACGAACCCTCACAATGCTCCTTGGGAGAATTCTGATCTAAGATTGGTAGGAAATAAGGACTACTAATTAATGAGTCTCCTCAGTAATGATCAAATCGATTGTTCTAAAACTTTCCAAAGAAATCAATAAAATGTGTAACAGTGTCTATCTTTTCTTTACAGTCAGCTCCGCGTGCCCACAGGATCGAAGACACTCTTCTTCGTCCTTACATGAACTCACATTCCTCTCACAGCTGACAGAATCTGCTTTGAAGCTGGAAAAAAGCATCCAGGAACTGTTTGAAGAGACATTTTCATTGCTTGAGATGCCCAGGAATGCTCCAGGTACTGCGCTCTTTGGTTGATCGTGCATAGACAACTGTTCTCTGAATGCTCCCTGCCACTTTTAATCTGTACCGTTATTTGAAATAAGTACATGATGAAGTTGTTTGCATTAATATTCAGCATGACACATAGTCTTGGTTTGTTTTTTTATTGTTTGCACTTTGAGAGTCCTTAATTCTGATGGGCAAAAACTTCCTAAGTTTGTTTTGGATAATTGCCCTTGGCTGAAATTGTGTCATCCCCCCCCACCCCCAGGAAGAACCACAGGCTGGCCTGTTGAAAGACTAAACAGACTGGGTGGCGGAGCACCTGTGCTCTTGCCACAAGAAGCCGGATGACCTCCGCCAGCAGCTTCCTAGTCTCCTTAGGCCAGAGCTCTCTCACCTTCCCAGTAGTCTTGTCGGAATACACTAAGTTCTCTCTTTGTAGGCCCCAATACTTCAGATTCCAATATCAAAAGTGGAGTCGTAAAAATTAAATAACCTAGCATACTAGGTCATGCATAAGATATTTAAAAGATATGATTACCAGATGTGATTTATTACACTGTGAGTTATTACAAATACTCATTGTAATTTTGTAATGTATTATTCTAATTTAATTGAAACAAAATCTCTTTGAAGAATATTTTACTGTGTAGGTTGAATAATGTTTCTGACAATATGGGTAGCAGTCAAAGGATATGGCCAAGATACACTCTTTGTTGTCTTATGTATACCTTTTCTTCACCATGACGACCACAGTTCTCTTTCACATACGACCATGTGTGGCATGCTGAGAAAGTGACTACATCTTCAAAACAAATTGAGGGAAACAGGAATTAACTAAATTTTTTAACGTGCAAACTCCATATCTAAGAACAATAAATCTTTAGCTTCTCTTTGTATACGTAGCTCTGTACTTTTTTATTTACTTTGACTTGTGTATTAGAAAAGATAGTGGCTGGGGTTGAAGTTTCTTTTATGTTTAGCATAGTTAAACAATTTTCTATCTTTCAGGTTAACTTTAGGTAGCACTGTTATAAAGTAAGTAATACAAATCATTGTATTTGTTCATTTTCTATTACTGTAACAAAGTTTCTGAGCCTGGATAATTTAGAAAGGAATGAGGCTTATTTACCTCATAGTTTTGGAGAAAGTCCAAAATGTATGCTGACTCAGGTGAGCACCCTCCCAAGGGTGGGGTTGCCAGTACCCACCCATTGCATTCTCCCTCTTCAATGCCCTTTATTCTTTTCTTACCATCTGGAAGACTAAACTTGTAACATCTGAGCTCTACTCCAATTATAGCCATCCTAGAGCCATCACTTTACCAAATTCCTGCTCATTAAACAAAATAAGGGTGGAGTACAGATTTCTGATGCTAGCAAGAATGTAAGACACAAAATGCTTTAAGCAAAAAACAAACAGGAACTGTAGACTAAATTAGGAGATAATGAGAGCCTTAATTGGTTGTCTAAATGGAGTTGATTTGAGCTCAGAGAATTTTAAACACTAAGACTTCCAAATTTTTGGTGCTGTGTTAGCTATTGGTGCTCATCCATCATGACCAGCCAAGATAATGCGTTCTCACTTTTCTATATTCAGTTATCTTCAAAAGTAAAAAAAAAAAATAGACTGAATTCCATGTCATCAAGGTCTCTGCCCATCATCTTGTTTTCATCCTAGTGTAGCCTTTGACACTATGTATCAGTTATGAGAGAGCTTTGTTCTTAAGGGCAACATGACTAATATTGTTAGAGGAATGTTGTAAGGACATAAAACTGAAATAGGCAAGATCTGAAGAAAAGACTTTAGCTGTTGATTTTAGGGAAAAAAGAAAGGCTTGTTCCACTGCATTAGATTAGGATTGAGCCTTGGTGAGCTCACAGACTCTGTACAATCAAGAGCAGGCACTAAAATTGTTATGTGAAGTCAAAAAAAAATCTCTGTAATCACATCATAATTTATATTTGCTGTTAACCCATATTTGTGGGTTATCAAATTCAATATTTAAAAGTAATTTTTGAGTGACAGAAATGAGAAATGTCTTATAGTAGAACATCTCTTTTTGATATTTGTATTCTTTAATTTTTCAAAATATTTTTGTGCTCCAACAATATTTTTTAATAACCCCCTAACATTTAAAATAATATCTGCTGTCAGGATATATTTAATACAGAAGTGTTGAATGAACAAATGAGGTTAATGTATTAAAATTTTCTAATTCACTTCATATTGATGATCTAGATTGTTGTTAAAAAATAAGCCAAAAGGTTTATGCGCATTTGTGTGTGTGTGTGTGTGTGTGTGTGTGTGTGTGTGCACGTGTGGAAGGAGGAGGACAACTTGCAGGATTGGTTCTCTCTTCCCACCATGTGGGTTCCAGGAATTGAGCTCAGGTTGCCAGGCTTGGCAGCAAACACCCCCCCTGGAGCCATTCCACAGGCCCTTGTGATATATGCTTTCTTTGAAGTTGAAATTCATGGGTTTGGGTTTGGTCTTGGTTTTGTTTTGCGTAAGACAACCAAGATTGCTTCGATCCTACACAACTTTATATAAATGACTATAAAGAATGATCTTAAAGGAAATGGTTAGGGGGAAAATCTTATGTTTCTTTGAGTGTGTCAGTTTTAATCAGTTCTTTTCAAAAACTTTGGCTTTTGAATTCGGAGGGAAAAGATACCTAAGATGAATTACTATAGAAAGGAAAAGGTACCTATTTGTATGGCTTTGCTAGAAACTCTTTCTGGAAGAGAATGAAGGGAAAGAGAGCAATCCAGGTGGCTTCCTGGGTCCTGTCTTTCATTGGAGCATATTTTGTTAGCCTGATAAAAGTGGCCTTATATGACTATATAATCCAAACGATATAAAGAAAATGAAGGGTTTTCTTCCCCATTTTCCAAATGTTTTAAAAATATCCAGGTGCTTAACATCACATACAGGATATATAAAGATAATTAACCACACATTTATCTTTCAACTTTAATGTTTACTCTTGTATTATAGACTCAGCCAAATTGGCAGTTCTCTTAGGAATCAGAATGTGAACAAGAGAATTGATAGAGACAGGATAAATCTTTTATGAGAAAGAAAATTTAGTAGTTCTAACTATTTGTTTTGTTTGGTCAGATTTGATGGTTTTCTGATCTCGTCATTGAGAAAGTGATTGATAGTACTGCGTCTCTTCTGTGTGATGGTATTTTTATTTGCTTGTTTTAGGTTTGATTTTGGGGTCATTTCTGATGCTCCTTCAGAATAAAGTAGTTCTCGGGCAGTTCCTCAATTTTTCCAAAGGTGGCACCTGAGATTTATCTAAACCAGGAGGCTTCTTGGCCCTCGTTTCTCTTTAGCACCAGCAACGACAAAGCGCAATGGCCGCTTCAATTGGATGTAAGAACACTTAGGGTTCGTCTCAGAAGAATCAAAGATTTCAGATCTTCTGAAAGATTGTTTGTACTCTTAGGGGGTCTTAAGAGGGGTCAAATGGCTTCTAAGAGTTCCTTAGCTAGATGGTTAGGGGATTGTATTAGGGAGGCGTATGTAGTTAAGGTAAAGAGGCTCCTAGGGCTTCTAAAGCTCATTACTCTAGGACTTTAGCTGTTTCTTGGGCAGAGAGGTCGAAGGCTTCCACATTGGAAATTTGCAAGGTGGCCACCTGGGCTTCTCTTCCTACTTTGTTATGGTATTATCTCTTGGATGTAGTCTCTTCTACAGATTCAGCTTTTGGTGGGAGGTTGCTTGTGAGCCAGAAAAGAGCAGTGAAGAAAAGAAAGACTTGCACTTCCCACTCAGAGCTGCCAACAAGGCAAGTTGCTTTGAAGTGCACACAATGGGAACCTATGAAGACCAATTTGGGTGTGAAAGTGGATGTCACAGGGAAGTACTGCCAACCTCCAGTCCCTGTGAAAGAGAGCAAAGTGGCAGTGTGCAAAATAGCCAGAAGTGTAAAATGAACCACAGAGAACTCTGTAGGGGAAGCTGTTGAGCAGCTGGCACTCTTGCGACCCTGTGTGCTCTTCTGAGGTTCTTAATCTAGGCTTATGCTTAGAGAACCCACTGTTGGTTTCATGCAAATAATTATGTTTCAAAGTTGAGCCAAAAGTAGATAATAAAGTGTGTATAGAATTTTCAATATATTTTAAATATATACAGTAATTCCCCAGTTGTTCAATGAACTCATAGAATTTCATTTTGCCAAATTTCGAAATTGGCCAATTGAATGGCAGACAGATATGAAAACGCTGCAATGTTGTATTCATGAAATATTTTATTAACGTGTATTGATTGTCATTAATTCTATCTAAAAATGACTCCATTTACTTTTACACTTAAAGATAAGTTTCTTATAAGTCTTTTAATTTCGGGGGTATTATATTTTAAAGATTAATATAAGTAATTGAAAGTCACTCATTCTAGAGTTATGAACCAGCAAGAAATGGCTTAGAAATATTTGTCTAACTCATCCTGGAGATAAGCAGATGGTTTCTGCCGTCTGGGCATTTTGTTTATTGAATAAATATAACATATTCAGGAGTGAAATGTTAACTAGAAGGTAGTCAACTTCTTCCCTAAGACTTAAACTCTAGCTCTGCAATGTCAGACAGTTACTTCCAGAAGGAGATCTGCAAAGATTATGCTTCAAGGGTAAGTATCTCTTAAAATTAGCTACTTTTATGAGCTCCTGTAGAATATTCAAATAAATTGGTTTTGAACATATGAATACTATTAAGCTTTGGCACAAACCAAAAGGATATATAGTCAAGATGAAACTGCATCTTTTTTCTAATTGTCTACTTTCTAGAAACAAGTACATCTACACATGTTCCCATATTAAAATAATAAATGATTGTCATCCTATTAAAGGTTAATAATTAGGAAAATGCAGGAACATTTCCTGAGCAAAGAGAGGGAAACAAATTAATAATCATTAATTCTAAAATAACCAACTGGGACAAAAAAGATGACTAAGACTAAGAGATGACATTAAGAACACTTACTGTTCTTCCAGAAGACCTAGATTCAGTTCCCAGCACCTACTTTGAGCAGCTCACAGCTGCTTGAAACTCCAGTTCCAGGGAATCCAATGCCCTCTTCTGGCTTTCGCAGGCTGGGCATGTGTATGATGCACATACATACAATCTAAAGCACACATATACACATCAAAAGAATAAATAAATCTTAAGAAACAAGTGTCAACCATTCTAGATGTGATTAGCATATGTAGTTTCAAGCAGGTTAAAATAACTGTGTAGAAAAGCTACACACACAGTAGATGCATTTATATAAACATAGAAATATATGAATATATAGGGAATATATTCAGTAAGATGTTGATTGTTGCCAGTATTAAAATGATGCAGGCATATACAAGATATAAAGCTCCTATAAATATACAACTTGATTAAGCCTCTATGCTTATAATATTCATATTTGCTATAGATGATGAAGAGTTTTCCATTGTTGTGCATAATCTAATCAGGTATTTATTGGTGAACATTTAGCATTCTCTACTTCATTTGTTATGATGTCATACTTCATGATATTATGTCAAATTTTCTTGAACTATGGACAATTGTCTTGGCTTGTATCTTATAATTGCACTGTATCTTATAATATCTTATAATTAACGTATCTGAAAGATACATTAATTAAGTGGAATGGTTAAATAAATAGTCACGTTCACAAAGTAGATGAAAAGACACAAAGTAAAAATAAGAACTGCAAAATACATGTATGATAATGGATTCATATCCAAATATACAAAGAACCTTTAAAATTCAACAGGCAACCCGATTTTAAAATACATAATATATCTGAGTAGACAGCTCACTAAAGATGACAGATGGTGACTAAGCATATGAAAAGATGCAAAAAATAGTTGTCACCATGGGAATGCAAATTAAAATGAGATATTACTGTACACCTATTAGATGGCAAAAATCTTTAAAAAATGCTAAAAATACAACTTTCTGCCAAGTATGTAGCAGAAAAGTAACTCTGTTCATTGCTGTTAGGAATGTAAAACAGTAAAGCATCTTTGCTCGTCAGTTTGGCACTATCTTCCAAAACTCACCATAGTCTTACCATATGGTCTAGTCATTGCACTTCCAGGTGTTTATCCAAATGAGTTGAAAACTTAAATCATACAAAAACCTGTCTGTGAATGTTTACAGCAGCTTTATTTGTAATTACAGAATTTGGAAACAAGTAAGATGTTCTTCAGTAGGTGAATCGATAAACAATTTGTGGTATATCAATACAATGGAATATTATTCATCAATAAAAATAAAATTAACAATCTATGAATTGATATGGAGGAACCAAGGTTGTTTATTGTTAAATCTAAAAAGATTATATACTGTAAGATTCCAGCTATATATTGTTACAGAAAAACAAAACTATAGAAACATTGAAATATTTACATTTCCAGGAAAAGGGGAAAGGAATAGGTACATGGGTTCTATGGGCAGGGGAGTTTAGAATAGTGAAGCTATTCCATATGGACACATTAGTGGTAGAGAAATGAGCTATGTATGTGACAGTGTCCATAGAATTATTTAACACAAAGAGTAAATCCTATGGGAAACTGTAAGCGTATGAAATAATGTTTCAGTATCAGTTTATCAGTTACACAAACATACAACATCACCATGAGATTTTAAACATAGGAGGTCTAGAGGCTGGAGAGATGGCTCAGGATTTGCTGCTCTTCCAGAGATCCAATATGCCCTTCAAGGGCAGACTTCTTTGGCCAAGCTTTCTCACGCCACAACCCATCTGTTAACTGATTGTCCACTTCTTAATAGCTTCAGAAGCTAGGGACGGAGAAGACTTTAACCTGCAGGTCATTTTGTGGGACACTTACCCAAACAGCAGCAGAGGTGTTATTATCTAAGTAGGCATTCCTTTAGTATACTCAGAATGAACAGATGTGGTAAGTGACTTTATCATTAAAATAAAATATACTTCTTTCTGAGAACTCTAATCCTTAGACTGTATTCATAATTAAATTCAAAGTATCACTCAGGAGGAAAACAGCACCCATCTACTAAATGAATTTATTGGTTAAAATATCTACTGAGAAAATAGCCAACATGGTTTATTAGAGTATATAGAGAAACTATTTCTTAAAATTTCTTGAAGTCTAGTAAAAGAAAATAAAAATGGGATTATAGTATTGGTGTGGGAGAATTGTCTGTATTCTGTCAATCATGATTTAAATAAACGCTGATTGGCCATTAGCCAGGATGTATAGGTGAGACAACCAGATAGAAAGTAGAGGCGATGCAAGGAGAATAGAATTCTGGGAAGCAGGAAGCTCTCTCTCTCGGGAGTTCTGCCCAGACCACTGAAGAAGCAGGATGTGACCTGCCCCGCTGAAAAAGGTACTGAGCCATGTGGCTAACATAGATAAGAATAATGGGCTATATAACTTATAAGAGCTAATATGAAGCCTGAGCTAATGGGCCAATCAATTTGTAACTTATGGAGACCTCTGTGTGATTTTCTTTGGGGCTAAACGGCTGCAGGAACCGGGCAGGACAGAAACCCAAAGCAGGCCCCTCATGTTACATAGTATGTAATTTATGATCCTATACTAACTCAAAGCCACAAAAAAGGTAGACAATACATGATTCATTTAATCAAATTCTGGCTAATGCAATCTTGATGGAAAAGTGGAAATTTTTCTTCTTGTATTTAGTTACTAAATTT
Source organism: Ondatra zibethicus (assembly GCA_004026605.1). Classification (NCBI taxonomy): domain Eukaryota; kingdom Metazoa; phylum Chordata; class Mammalia; order Rodentia; family Cricetidae; genus Ondatra; species Ondatra zibethicus. The sequence goes on along the minus strand of PVIU01013592.1, from coordinate 23,102 downwards.
TGCACCACGGAAAGAGTTCCTTCATTATAAAACTTAACATAGCAAAAATAATTCCATTTTAAGAGTTAGTGATTATATCTGTCCATTTCTGTCCCAGCAATTTTGTTTTTCAAATTAACCATTGTTAATAATTACTGAAAGCATACTTGTTCTCCTGATATACTGTTATGTTTCTATGCATTCTTTTCTTTGATGATGATGTTGTTGATGATGATGATGATGGTGTGTCTGTGTACATGTGTGCAGGCACATGTGCATGTTTTTTGTGTACAAGTAGAGGTTTCAAGCCAACATTGGGTGTCTTTCTTAATTTCTCTCCAACTTATTTAAATTTTACATTTGTGTTTATTTGTGTGTGCCTGTATGTGTATGGATATTTATATGCCACAGCACACATGTGGAGAGCAGAGACAACCTTTAGGAGTTCTTTCTGTCTATGACTTAGGTCATGGGAATCAAACTTATATCATCAGGCAGTTGTCTTTACTTGCTCAGCCATCTTGCCGGTTCACCATATTATTTCTTTCAGTCATTGAATCTGGAACATTACAATTGAGTTACACTAATTGGCCAGAAAACCCCTAGGATGCTCTGTGTCTGCCTCCCAGTGCTGAGATTATAGTCAAGGGCTCCAAGCTCCTGGCTGTACATGGGTGCTGGGGATCAATGTGAAGTACCCAATCCTATGTGGCAAGCACTTTATCAATTGAGCTGTTTCTCCAGCCCATCTTTCAAAAAAGTGCTAGTATTTTATGTAACCCCATCAGTTTTAAGTGTGGTACTCTAAACTGTGACTTCTGTGAAGCCCAGGCTGATTTCAGACTCACAAAGTGTTTTCAGCCTGTACCACCACACCAGACAAAATTGAACTTTTGAAATTAACAAGGAAGTTAATATTAATTTTCTACTCATATGTCATTCTGTATTGTCAACATGAATGTAGAGGAAGGATCTTTATTCTGCAGGTTATACATGCATGTATGCCAGATAGGAATATAATTATAAGCTGTTTAGATTTCATCAAATTGTATATTTAAAAGGGGTCTCTACCTTGTGTATGCCTGCATAATTACAATACTGCCACCAGTATTGTATCTTACTTACTATATTCTTTATGAATCCACATATGTATATGTTTATATGTATGTAATTACTGTGTATGTGATTTTCTATGTAATTAGTACATTAATCACATCTAGACTAGTTGGTTCTTTTGAAAAAAGACTTATTCACTAATATGTATGTGTGTATGCCATAGTATATGTATGTGCATCATGTGCCTGCAGTTCCTGCAAAGGACAGAAGAGGGCATCAGAGTTCCTAGAACTAGAGTTACACTTAGTTCTAAACTTCCTGAAGTACTGGGAACACTCTTGGATCTTCTAGAAGAGCAGTAAGTGCTCCAACCCAAGTTTGTTCTTTTTAAATGAATGTTTTTGTGTTTATTTCCCTCTCTTTGTTTAGGAATAGTGAAAAAATCTGATAAGGAAGCCATGGGAGAGAAGCATATAGCAAATGAAATCAGTGTTCCTCCGGAGCCGTTATTACCAGTTAAAGAGGTGAGACTTTATTCACATATAGCATGGTTACATTTCTGTAAGTCTGTTGTGAATCAAAATATTTGAGTTTTCCCTTTGTTTCCAAATAATCTTGATTGGAATTTCTCTCAGAAGTTTTAGGCAAAAATTCAGAAGAGTTATCATCAAGTAATAGAGCAGCAGATGCTGATGAGAGTGGGAAGTAATCTGTATGCTCTGTCTGTGGCAATGGGAACTCGGGCAGCCACAGTGAAGATCAGTGTGGAGTTCCCTCCAAAAAGCAAAAGGATAACTTTCCTGGGTCACTCCTTAACTCACCACACAATAGATATAGCTACTTATTCATTTTCCTATGTCTCCATTTGCAATAGTCAAGTGATAGACTCACCCTAGGCACTTGTCAGTAGCTTAGACGAATGAAAAAATATAGTAGGCACACAATAGATTTATTCATTCATAAAGAACATAGTTTCATGATACATTATAGATACAGGGCTGTTGAAAATGTAAGAAAATAGGCTGAAGGAACATGATATTTTGACCAGTTCTTTGTTTGTTTATTCAATGTGTATGGAACTAGAGATTATCACATTAAGTGAATAAACAAGACTCAGAAAAACAGATGTTTTCTCTCAAAATGTGGATTCTAGATTAGACAAGTTAAGACTTGTAAGCAGAATGGGGTCGAACTTGAGTAAAGGAAGATTAGCTAGAGATGAGGGGTGAAAGGAAATATGAAAAGAGAATAAAAATTAATATGATCAAAGTACTTTGGATGAGTATGTGAAGATGTCATAAGAAGAATGATTAATTGGTACAAGTAACATGAGCTAACAATTTTAAAATGTTTTTAACAAAAATCAAGTTGTCTCATTGTTCTCTTACACAGTCAGGATCATGAGAATGATATAAAAACAGAAATCAAGAAACTTTTGTTCCCATCTTGGCTCAGGGTCTGTATTTTGAGAATGTGAACTGTAGGTAACCATTACAGAGTGATAAATGCTGATTTTCTGAGGAAAGGCATGAAGGTCTGAACAAATGTCTTTGTTTACCTGTTGAGGGTGTGTTGCAATGCCTCTTCTCTATTCTGTATTGTAGGGAATCATGTCAACCAGGATCCCCTGCCTTCTAGATTGTGGGAATGTCTGTATAATTAAAGATATTGATGAAATATTGGGGGGCAGAAGTTTCAGAGAAAATATGGGATTCCCTATCCCCTACCTCTGTGAGCCTGTGGCCATGCTGTGGCTCCTGGCTACACCACATTCTAGATGTGACTGTAGTCCCTCATGGCAGCTATGCCTCGACTTAGCCTCTGTTGGCACCCTCAGTTTCTCAAAGCACAGTGATTGTTTGCTTTTGTAGACTTGGTGTGATTGTGATTTGCTGCTGTGTTGTGCTTCATAGTTTGTGCTTGGCTTCAACACTCTTCTGTCACCTAGGTTACCATAAGTTACTTTTGCATCACTGCGACAAAACACCCAACAGAAGGTATTTAAGGGAAGAAGAATGTGTTTGTTTTATGATTTCAGATTTCACCCATAACTGGTGTAGAACTATGACAGTAGAAACAGCTCCGTCCATGTTGGCAGAGCCTGGGGTGGCTGGTCGCATCATTGTGCCAAACAGGAAGCAGACGGTGGGACAGGAAGCATCCCAAACCAATACAATCCAAGAACATTTCCTTAGTGAGCTACTATGTCCTATATAGCTTACTGTGTCCTACCTTCTAACATTTCACTAGCTTCCCCAGAAAACAACTCCTGGGAGGGAGTGTGCAAGTGTGATCCTTTGAAAACTGTTGCTGCAGAGGGACGCTGCAGTCATTCAAGTCACAAGAGTAATCAGTTCCTTATACTAAACTTTCCTCTTGAAATTTCGTACATGGCTTCTGCTTTCTCAATTAATGCTGGGTAAATATTTTAAAAGACCAAATTCTGTATAGTTTATAACAGTTCCCAGCCTAGAAAGCAAAGGGTATGGTTAGGAATACTCAGAAGGATACATAGTGCTTCAACAACAACAAGAAGAAAATCGTACTCAGCATGAATCTAGCATTACATAATAGAAAATAGGATTCAGTAATTCCTGACTGTTGTGCACTGAAAAGAAAGCCACTCAGTTTTCTCTTGTTTTCTTGGATTAACTAACAAATGTTCTTTATTTTAACTGGAATGTGTGTGATACCAAATATCAGATGGGAAGAAAAGAAACAAGCAATCTTTCATGAAAACATAGACTTTTAGAAGACAGTTTTAGGACATAGTGGTTTGCAGTTTTCTTTGTAAGGGTAGATTTATATCTTTGTTTCTTCTTCTTGGGGCAGAATTCATATGGCCAGCATATTACAGTCACATATCAATTATAATAGGAAAAGATAATCCCTGTGCAGACAGAGATCAGGAAAGTGACTGCAGCCATAGCAATCAGTAACAATTCACCGAATACGTCCCTTGCATAAATGGAAGATTTTAATGAATATCTGTGCTCCAATAGAGAAATAAGCAAGAAAACAAAGATCAGGGCTTTTCTTTATAGTTTTTCATTTTTATTAGAGGTAGTTTCCTTTAGCATATTTATCTTTAATGTGTCCCATAGAATTGCTCTTATACCACAGACTAATTTTTCCACCTCTAGTGACCTATGTTTGATACCTGCATTCCAGAGAGAAGGAAAGAACAGATACCTGAGAGTTAACCTCTGATCTTCACTTATCAGTAAGGAGATTAAGTTATTAGTTAATTGTATTCAAATATAATTGAGAAATGGGTTTAAGCTCTATGCTGCTATAGGATCAAATAAACTTTAGATAGAAAAGTTCAGTTACATTTTAACTATAGAAAAACAGGAGTTGTTATTTTGACAATAGAGTTGTAGACTTATGAGCTGTATAGAAACCATCTTCATTATTTTCTATAGTTGTATAAAATGTGTAAATATGATGTTGGATAAATTTATAACATATTAGGCTAATTATTCTAATCTTAATAATTCATAGGTTTATCCTGATTCATTAGTGTGTGTGCATGTGTGTGTGCAAGTGAAAATACATGTGTGCCAGGTTATAGCAGTGAAAGTCAAAGGACAGTGTTCAGTAATCTATTCTTTCCTTCTACCATAGGATCAGTCCTCAAAAATAAGTCATCAGGTTTGCATAGCAAGTCCATTTGCCCTGTCTTACCCCGCTGAGCCATCTCAAAGTCCTGATTGACACAGTCTTAGACTGAAAGTGACATAGAAACCATCCAGTTCAACTCAGTTTTCTAGCTAAAAACTCTGATATCAAGAAAAGCAAAAAATCGATCAGAGATTTAGGGTCCAGGGTCTACCATTTAAAAGATTTTTATTAGACTTACTATGTGTTTATGTGGGTAGGGGAATGTTACGTGCACATGTGTGCAGGTGCTGGAGAAGGCCAGAAAGGATCACTGGAATTGGAGTTAAAGGAGCTTGTGAACCACCTGATATGTGTGTTGTGAGTTAACTCTAGTCCCCTGTGAGAGCAGCAGACACTCAGCCCTGATCCCATAGTCTTCGGTATTTGGAGTAGGTGACATTTTACTACAGACAAGATATGCTAAAAACAGCTTGATTTCTAAGCATAGGTTTAGTGTGTTACTACTAATTGTTTTAGTATTTTGAGAACATTAGGGAATTGGGGGACATCTACATTTACAGATATATTTCCATATTAGAGCAAGACTAAAGTTAAAATAAATTGAACCAAGTGTGTCAGTTAGTTTTTGTTAATTTGACACAAGCTAAGGTATTCCAGGAAGAGGGAAATTAACTGAAGGTTTGCTCACATCAGATTAACCTGTAGATGAATCTGAGAGGCATTTTCTTCCTTGATGAGTGATGTAGGAGAAGGCATGCCATTGTGGGCAGTGCCACCCCTTGTCATAGGTTATATAAGAAAGTACGCTGAGTTGGTCACAGAGAGCAAGTCAGTGAGCAACACACCTTCATGCTTGTGTTTGTCTGCAGGTTCTTGCTCATTCTTCCCTCAGTGATCAACTGTGATTATTATGTGTGAGCCAAATAAACCCTTTCCTCCCTAAGCTGTATTTGGTCATGGTGTTTTATCGCAGTAATTAAAAACAAATTGGGGCATCAAGATTATAACATTCAATTTTTAAAAATTGTTTTAAAAGAGAAACTACATGGAGTTGGATGGGTAGAGAAGGGGACAATCTGGGAAGATAGAGGAAGTAAAGAATATGATCACAATATATAGGATAAAAACACTTAAAATGTAAAATAAAACAACAAGAAGAAAAGTTATCCAAAGGAGCTGCTTATGAGCATAGACTATAAACAAAACTATACTGCAAAGCCACTAAGACAAAGAGTGACTGTGACACCGGCACCACATACAAGGCCATGCAGGCCACTCTACTTCCTTGTTTTTACAGCACAACAAAGAGCCTCCTGCTTTGTGGATGGAGAGACTAAATGAAATTCTAAGCAACTTAAAACCAGAAAGGTGCAATGTGTGTTTTCTCTGAGAAATTCATTTTATTTCTGTTTCTCTTTTTAGCTTGTCTGGAATCCTGAGATTAAAAGAGAAATCAAAGATTGAATATTAAATGCTAACTTATGTTGCAATTCTAGTTACCAATAAACTTTAAAAAGACTATAAAAATCTAATTTAGACTTTATTAAACGTATTGGATTTAAAGGTTTTATGTGATAAGTTGTAACCGTAGCTTTCCGCTCTTGTTAAAGATGGTTTTATTGAACAATTCTTAAATTATTAAATTTTGAAAAGGGTTTTTGATTAAATCCACTGAGTAATTAAAGTGATATGTCAGCATATTGCTGTGTGTATAGAATGTACATATTTGTGTATATTGCTTCACGCACAAGGTGATATTCTTCAGGTTTTAAGAATGGCTTTTAGACTATATCAAAAAGGTCTTGTATTAAACATGTTGAATGAAAGTAATAATTTTATATCAAGCTATTTGTTCCTAAAGTAAAAATTAATATGAATATGATCTTATATACATATATCTTTCAGGTTGCATTACTAGAGTTTGACTGGAGGAATGTATTTAAAGAGAGCTCTCTTGCCATGGGACACTGCATATCAACAGCCATTGAAGGTTTTTCCACGAAAGTTCTCCAACAGGAGCAAACGGAAAGAAGCTCAGCTGTGAGCTACACTATGAACCTTGTAAATGTCCCAAAAGTTTGGCGAGAAGGTCACATATTTCCTGAGGAGGAACAACCAAAGCAAGTTGCCAAGGCAAGTATGAGAGGAGATTGCTTCAAACTGCTGCTGGCAGGTGTGGCGTCACGTTTATTCTTTCTTTTGGCAAATGTAAGGATTGTAAAAGCAGCCTACAGATCAGCTGGTGGTGCTCCTTGGAAAGGACCTGGCACCTGGACATATTAGTTGTCTTCTCTGGTATCTATACTCCAGAACTACCAAAATGGATGTGTATCTTTTTGCTAACATTTGCCCCTTTATTCTGAGGCAACCCGAAAGAAGGTCTCAATAAGTTGGGCAGTGTTGACAAAGCTGGAATGACATTAAGAGATACTCCACATCCACCCCACTGTAGATACAGCAGCCAGTGATGGGTGTTCTTAAGAGTCCCTACTTTATTCTCCTTTTGCCACCTGAGACTCCAGACCCTTCTTGGGGAACTCTCTTGCCTAATCAGATGTAGAAGCTGGCTGTGCCTTTTGCTCCTCTACCATTCAAGAAAGCAGTATATAGTAAATAATGAAAAGAGACACAACTCTTCTGAAAGATCCTGGCTATTTACCTAAGTGACAAGTCTACATGAAATTGTTTCTGTTGCTTGTGGATTAATTAAGCCAAACTAATATTCTTTGTATGATTTAGTAAAGTATGTTTGTATATAGAAATTTAGTAGATGCAAATTAGGGCAAGTTCAAAAGTAATGTGAAATTAATACCAAGGATACATATTATTTTCAGTTCTGTTGACTACAACACATAAAGGGACTGTCATGTAAAGCTGGCTCATGAGTTTTTCATGTCTGTCTGGTGAGCATAAGGTTTGAAGGTTATATATAGAGAGACATCATTTTGGTATTTCCTTATTTGACATGAAACATTTAACTTTCTACAACTGAGAAATTGATTGCTATAAAGCTGTGTCATTATATTTATGTTTGATGCCAAATTCATTATTTAGGAATTGGGCTCCTCTGTACATAAATTACACAGTGCTGTCAGAATACAAATAACTCAGCACCACATTTATTTCTTCCTAGTTTTGTTCTGACATCATGGAAAAGTTGGACACAATGCTCCCACTGGCTCTGGCATGCAGAGATGACTCTCTTCAGGAGGTCAGAGGGAACTTCGTGGAGGCCTGCTGTAAAGTGGCAGCAGCTGTCCTGGAAAGGCTGCAGGAGAGAGGCAGGGAGGTGCCTTCCAGAGCACCCCTGAAGAACCTGCACACCCTCCTCTCCACGGCAGCCTATTTATCCCAGCATTTCATGCAGTATGATAATCTGATGAGAGAGACAACTAAGAAGTGAGTATCTTTTAAATTAAGTTTATGTTCATGCTTTAGGAAACATGCACTCTTCAGACTTTAGAAAATTAAAATGTTGACATAAATCATTGAGAAAATAATAATATGGTAGATTATTTTTATCTTTCTTGATTAGGAAATGTTTAAAAGGTCAAACATGGGTTACATTGAAGTAGATGTGTAGATAATAAGAAAGGCAACCTCGACTAAAGACATGCACAAAAGAGGGCAGCCATGCTCTGCATGTTGTTATGACAAGAATTTTACCTCATCCCTTTCATAAGTCACATTAAACTGACCACATAGAAAAGGGAAATTAAGCTTGCTTCTGTCCCACATATAAACATTTGTGAAATATTCAGTTCTTGCTTCTGCTTCTAATCCAACAGGCTGTTAGGAACTGCCATAGTGAATAAATGCATTTTAATCCATCTTGGTGCCTAGTGTAAACATATTGCAGGACATTTATTTAGTAATAAACTATCCATAATATTTGAAGAAGAAGCATCTGCAATCTTAATTCTCATGCACTAGTAGTCTAAAAATACAATATGTTTTCTGTATGGTGATAAAAGTCATCCTGGGTACTATCAAGTGTTCTTTCTGGTTACACTTGAATTTTGTAGAACTTATCATGGATCCTTGAAAGGAACATGTGAACTTGCAAGTCCAGTGCAACCCAATAGCCTCTGCTATATTCTTCATTCAGCCTGCAGAGTCTCTCAGCTATGAAATAAGGAAGTGTGATAGAAATAGCTGAAGATAAAAGCGAAATAAATTTGGCTCAATGTAAGATACTGTTATGTTATTTTTTTAATTCTCATAAGTAGTCAGATGTTGTGATTCATACTTGAATTTATAAACAAAATATGCCAGAAATCACTTCATTTCAGTAGACTATTTAAAAACAGTTTATGAGATAATTGACATCTCCAAAATTACAATTTTTAAAAAATAAAAAATGTGTTTATGAGATGTGTGATAGCTTTAGAAAAGTTGATTCTGACAAGTGTGTGTTGCTCTTAGGTAATAATGATAACCTAATTCCTAAATAATGCACTGATCTCTAATAATAGGCTTACAAAGAATACTTTTAGCTTTGAATGACGTATTGACAATACAGTTTGTCTTGAGTTGAAGTGCATATTTGTAGAACAGCAGATGTACGTTTTCAAAGGACTTGCACAACAAAAGTGAGCTCCCCCACCCACTTTTCTTTTTGGAAAATGAATGTGGATACAGCCTTCAGCTTTGGGAGGAAATGAATGATTGATATCTAATAATGAAAACCATTTGTAGTGCTGGAGGTTGTTACCTCCTACTGCACAGGCCTTAAATCTCTGTCTCTTTGATCATTCCCTCTGAACAGACCCATATTCCTGGTGCCTGTCCAGCGGTATCAGGAATTCATCAACACTCTACAGTTTCAGCTTACAGATTACTGCATCAGAGTTTGTGCTACAAGCATTTTACAGGATGCTGAGAGCCACCACTGGGACGACTACAAAGCTTTTTATGAGGTGTGAAGTTAAGTTTACTATTTGTCCTTTTTACACAAATATGTTTTACTGCCTACCTGCTTTCTGGCTAATTGGAAACACGAGCTCCATGTTACTAAAACACGAAGGCTGTTAGGATAATATTTTTTAAATATTGGATTTCTATTTAGGAAAAACACTGTCTTTGGAAACCTGAAATAAATTAGACATCAGAGCTCTCCTTCTGCTTGAAAGTAAAAATAACTTGATTTGAGCTGCAGGATTGCAGCACCGTGTGAATTGGGGCATAATGAGATTCAATGACAACACAGATAACAAGGGCTAAACTCAATCCCTTCCCCGCCCCCAAGCCTCCCATTATAGGTGTCCTAGTCTCCTTCCTTACCATGCACTTTCATCCTGTTTAATAAACAGTTGTTATTAAACAGCTTTGCTTTTATGTTTATTTTTGACTTCTCATTCTTAAGACCCGTCATAACATTTTATGCTTTACTCTTTTCATTTAGCTCATGTTTTAAAATCCCAAATACCTACCAAACTACAGCCCACATAATCCCCCCAATAGAACCAAACTACAGCCCACATAATCCCCCCAATAGAACCAAACTGAGAATCAATTAAAATTGTTCATGACCAGGCTTTAGTAGTTTCTTCCCACTCAATCCCACAGATTGTATATAGATCATATAATATTTGAAATTAATTCCATTCAAGGGCAAAGTATATATCTTTTAAAAAGATATTCGAGGTTTAAAAGTTTCAATGACCAGACTCACCTTTATTTTCCATAGTACCCTTTCTTCTGGATCACAGCTTATGATTTTCATTTTCCTTGATTGTCTGAACCACTATGGAGTATTTAGAAAAAGAGAGTGTGTTTTTATTTGGCAATCACTCTTGCCATCCCTAGGCATGGGCTGTGTTTGTGTCTGAGATATAATAGATGTTATAAAACAGTGGCCACTAATAAGAAGCTCTTAACGCCATTCCCATTTTCCTTAGGCTGTTTCATCTCTTTAGATCCCTTCCCAGGTTGTTTTTCTCTTCACAAGAGCATCCATGCATCATTTTCCAAAACTGTTGTGTTTCAAACATTAGTGGTAGCAGCAAGCAAAGTGAGAGAGAAAGTGGTAAGGCACCGCTGGTAGCCTGAGGTAAGAATGAAAGGATTGGTACCCACTCTTCTGGCAGCATCACGGACTCAACTTGCCTTGAGCTAAACAGAGTGACAGAAAGTGGAACCATCATGTTTCAAACTATTTCACTGTGGCCAGATACTAATGAGCAACTGTATATGATGTTTGCAAGGAAGATCAGGCATCATCTCAGCATAAGGTCAGGGTATGTCTTCTCTCATGCAAAGCAGGGACTAGAACAGTTGTACAGTGTAAATAAGGTGTATGCACTGAGAACCTGCTACTGGAGCTACTGAGTATTTACAAAACAGCAAAATAAAACAAATACCATGTAATACACATCTCTTATATCTTATGACAAGGCTTTAGCTTCGAAGACAGAAATACAGAAACTGTTACTCTGTGATTACACAGTACTTGAGCCCCCCCCCCCACACACACACACACTTACATGGTCAGTAGTTACAATTTAATTACAGAGTTGAAAATTCTTATTTATTCATAGAAAAAAGTGATACTGCTTTCCTACTTACCAAAAGTTTAGATGGTTCAGGATATAACCCTGATTTTAAACTGTTTTGATGAGTGCTGTACCTGACACAGTGTATCTTACTTACTGGAACCCTTTCTCCTCCTCTCTCCCATCATGTCAGCTGATCTGTAGAACAGAACTGTATTATAAAAAGCTTGTTTTAAGGGAAAATATATGATGCATGACTGATTGGAAATGATGGGTTGAGTAGAGATCTCAGAGAAACCTATGACCATGCGCACAGTGAAATAGAGAAAAATAGTAAAACAATAACAAGCCAGGGAGCAATGTTTGCTCATGTTTTATGAGCAAGTGAACTACAGGCACATATGTCTATGTTCTAAACTGCATGAATCAAAGAGCTGGGGCCTTCTCCACTGAAGCCTTGGTCAGATGCGCCATGGGTATTGAGACTGCATGTTTAAAATTGAGCTTTCTGTATAGTTGACCTCTGCTCAATTTTAGGAACTTGTGTTTTCCAGTAGTCAAAAAGTAAAGAATTCTTGTTTCAGAGATAATATTAAGTGGATTCTACAATAAAGTCCAGCTGCATGTTTCCTGATATATAATCTAAGCAAACACTCACATCTGTTTATATTATAGTGGGTTTATAAAAATAACAGATGTTTACTACAGAATACTTTTGAAATAACAACAAACAGGGAAACAGGTCCAAAAATTGAGTCATATTTAGTCTAATGAAACCTCCACACACACTCTCTGAAGTTTTATTCATTTAGAAAGAATTAGTAGAAGAAAGGCCATTTCATGAGAACTCCTCAAAGGCATGAGACAATTTATAGTCTTTAAAAAAGCACATATTACATTTTGAACAGAAAAAAATCTCTGTGCTAAAAGATAGCTGTGAAAGAAATTGGTTTCCTCTATTTTGAAAATTACGGGAAATCTTTTCCATCACACTGTTATTAGGCCACATCCCTTATCACACCTTCCAGCATCAGCTGATTCAAGAGTCCATTTCATTTACATCTAAAGTTCTGAGTGAATCAAACATTGAGATTCCCCTCCTATTTTGACAAGAATTCTTAGACCACACCACTGATGTGGGATTCCCCTCTGTATGCTCTGAATATGTTCTATTACCAATGGTTAAGGAATAAAATTGTTTTGGCCAATGGCTTAGCAGAGCAAAGCCAGACTGGAAATTCGAACAGAGATATTTAGTGAGAAAGTAGGCAGAGTCAGAGAGACACCATGTAGCTGCCGAAGGAGACAGGTACCAGATCCTTACTAGTAAACCACATCCTTCTGCTGATACATAGATTAATAAAAATGGATTAATTCAAGATGTAAGAGCTAGCTAGGAATATGCCTGAGTCATTGGCCAAGCAATGTTATAATTAATATAGTTTCTATGTGATTATTTGGGTCTGAGCAGTTGGGAAATTAATGAGCAGTCTCCATTTACACACCACAAAACAAATGGAACATTAATTTTGCTTTGCTTTTACCTTTTATATATTTTTACGTTAAGTAGTTTAGCCTATCTAATTGGGAAGTCAAAGACCACCTACTCTAAATCCCTTTCTGTTTAAACTTAACTCTTATACTTTTGAGTCCAAATTTCCCACACAGAGAATAATAGTTTCATTCCTTCTTTATTATCATTAGAAAATCACTCACTATTATTTTAAAGACTACAATATTTTAGTAATCAATGTAACTCTCAAAAGAATGCCATGTAAAGAAAATATCTGTGTAAGGAGCTGGTAACTTTGGGTTAGGAAGAGAGAAGACTATCTTTGCTTGTTTTATGGGACAGGATTTCCCTTTGTGACCCAGAGTGGCCTGGAACTTGTTATGTAGCTCAGCCTGGCTTCAAATCATATCAATTATCCTTCCTCAGCCACTCAAGTTCTGGGATGACAGGGGACACATTATCCTTTGTAATTGGGGACTGTGCCTTTTTTTCTCAGCTGCCCAGACCTGAATAATCACACAGAAACTATATTAATTATAACACTGTTTGGTCAAAAACTTAGGCGTATTCGTACCTAGCTCTTATAACTTAAATTAACACATTTCTATTAATATGTGTATCACCACGAGGCTGTGGCTCCTCAGTAAGGTTCTGGCGTCTTTCTTCTTCAGAAGATACATGGCATATCCCTGACTCCTTCTACCCTCTTTCTCCCTGCATTTATTTTAGTTTCCCTATATAGCTGTATTCTGCCCTGCCATGGGCCAAAGCAGCATCTTTATTAACCAGTGGTAGTAAAACATATTCACAGCATGCAGAGAGGAATCCCACATTAGCCCTTGGCAAAAGCAGATACTTCTTAGATAACACTTACTTGAAACTATGCTGGTATACACAGCAGATTTCAAAAGAGATATGTTTAGGGATAAAACAGAAAATTTTAATGTCTTATGTTTTGATATATTAACATAAAAAAATTAAATATGAAGCATGCATTCTTTACTTCCTATTTCAGATAATCTTGATCTGGTTTGAAGAAATGAGTTCAAATACCCACCTCCAAGCATGTTGCCTAGTTAATACTTGCTTGCAAACCTTTTGAGGCAGGCTGCGCTCTCCTTACTTCCTGTTCCCTTTGGCCCAGCTGCTGCTGAATTTCCTTCCAAAGTCAGGCAAAAGTTAGTACACAGATGGGGTCTATGGAGAAATGGGGGAAATGAGAGTTTGACCCTGTGGAAGCATGTAAAATAGTAAAATGGTGATAATAGGCACCTATACTTTACAAAATGCTGTAAGATTGGATTACTGTTTATCTGTTACTAGCATAAAATATTGTTAAGATACCATTAATAAAGTGGCTTAATGTACTAATGTATTCAGTAGTTGAGCATCACACTGGGGTTCTTGAATGTGCCTAAGAGTTAGTACATGGGTTTGTTTTCAGTCATCTTATTCCATTATAACACAGAATCTGAACGATTTGTGAATTAACTCAGTCATGCTAATTGTCTGCGAGAAAAGCGCCTCCATAAACAACAGATTTTAACTTTGATCATCAGCATGGCTTGTTCAGCAACTGCAAAGCTGATGTCTAAAAGTAGATTTTAAAAGGCAGGTCAAGACCAGGTAGATCAAGAGTATGCTAGGTTTATTCTTTGCAGTCTGGATTTACACAAGAATATCTCATTTGTAATTGAAATAAAACATATGTTCCTTTGTCAATAGGATATTTGACAGCTTGTCAAAGCATTCTTGGTCATCTAGCCGACTCTCCACTGATTTCCTCTCAGCCTGAACTAATTAGGTTCCTAGGAAGCAAATGGACATTTTGGGAGATGTGATTCAGTTGTTTAATGTGTGATGATTTTGCCAGGGGGAAAGATGCTCCTTTTCCGTCCAGATGTGGCATTACTTCAGCTGGGCTCTGCGTCATGATCTCTGGACCATAATGCCTGCTAAGCTGGCCCAGGAGATTCTGGCAGGGGTCCTGGAGAAGTCCTTGTGTCTACTTGCCTCCAGATACGCTCAGGCATGTCCCAGTCCTAAGAGAACTGCACAGATAAGGTAATGAAAGCTGGTCTTCAAGGAGACTGCTTTAGAGATCAGCTTGTAAAGCAGAATGCAATTCTGAAGCCCGAGACAAAAACTCGTGTGTTCAGCGTGTTTCTGACATCCTAGAGGAATGGGTGCCCATTCTCCTAAGGCATTATATACAAAAGTGTAGCTTCCTGCTCATTCTTCCCTTTACAAGCATTACAGTCAAATGGACACAGTAAGGTAAGAGCATATTAAGGCCATGTAGCAGAGAAAATTGCCACGCTGAGATGGAGAAGCATACATGACCTTGGTCCGTTAAGCTACTAAGGGATTTTAGCCTCTTACTTAATTAGTTTCTACACTTTGCAAGCTGAGCAACTGTTTTCATTAAGGAAACATCTTTGTTTAAAACACATTCTAGCCTAGTGTGGTGGCAAACATCTTTAATCCCAGCACTCGGGATGCAGAGGCAGGCAGATCTCTGGGTTTGAGGCCTGGTCTACACAGTTCCAGGACAGTCAGAGCTACACAGAGAAACTCTGTCTCAAAAAAATCAAATGACAACAACAACAATAATAAACATAGTCTATTTTATTGTCCTGACTTTCCCATTATTTTTCCTTTTGCCCTTCCGTATATTATTGAAAACCATCTAAAGAAAACAAGATGCAAAAGGCACTAGGTTTTAAATAAAAGACTGAATTAGAATGCAATTCTAGTGTTTTTGGCAGTGAATACCATGCAATTGAGCTTAATGAGCTACATGGGGAAAGATTTGTTTTTTATAGATACTTGGCCTAAAGTGACAAAAACTGGGATGCAGGTATGAGATACTGTTTTCAGATATATTTTGTTAAGAACTACAGACATCAGAGACTTCCGTTTTTTCTGTATTTTTGGCAAGCTGAACCATTTTCTAATCATGTTCTTGTAAAGCACATTGATATGAAGGGATTTTAGGCTCTGTCACAGTGTTTTGCACAGGCTGTTTTGAATTACTGATGAAGCCATTTTTAAAAGAGGAACTCTGAAATATAGATGTAAATTTCCTTTTCAAATTAAAAATACCTTTACTCTCTTTCTTATGAACAGAAATCTCTGTTGGCTGCAGTGTGGCTCATCATTACAAGATATTTATATTATCAGATTTGCTGTTAGGTCATGAAATAAATGATATATTTAATTAACCAATAGTGCTCTAGGTACTTTGGCTTTTTGTTCTTGATGATTGCACAAAATTGTTATACAAATCTAGAATTATTACTTCTAAATTTTCTCTGTAAAATATGTGAATATTTGTATTTGAGAGATAAATAATAAAACATCTTTATTATGGAAATCAAAATATATGTGTGTGTATCTTGAATTAGAAACTATTAACAATTAGAAGCAAATAAAACCTTCTTAAAAGTGATTATTGATAATTACTGGCGATTATTGATAATTGCCAGTTATTATTGACTACTAAGCTCTATTAGTCTCCAGACAACATATGGCCAAAGTCATATATATCATTTATGCATATGTTATATATTACTAATATATGTACCTTTCACATATTGTATTCATGGGTTGAGATGCTGGACCTCAAAATATATGTAGAATTGTTGTGTGCTGATTACAATAAAAATGTACTTAAAATTTTAAAGAAATGCCACATAAGCAAAGGAATAAGAATGGTTATGAATAAGATAAATAATACGGTCTTATTTCACAAATAAATATAATTTTAGACATCTCAGCTTGTGCCTTGGTTGTCATGTCTTCTTATCTCTGCTTTCCTAGGAGAGCCTGTTTCCTGGCCTTATGAGTTCTTTCTGATGATTTATGTGTGGATGGCATGGAGACATGTTCTCCTATCGAATGCTTACCTATGATGTATGTGTGTGTGTGTATATGTATGTGTGTAATAGTTCATTTTTCTTTTCAACCAGCTCCTACTTTCTCAAATTAATTTCAAGGCCTTCCTTCTGGAAGAGAATTCTGATAATGCAATGTGAATACTTTTTCATAGAGGATTCTTATGTTTAACAATAATAATTAAAGGAGAAATTATGAATTTGGGAGGAAGCACAGAAGTTGGAACAAGAGAGAGGGGGAAGAATGATTTACATTCAATATTCATGGATGAATTTCTCAAAAAATAAAAACTATTAAAACAAATAAAACAGCATTGCAGCCCTTGCCATTGCTAAGAGTAATTGTGTTATGGGCCTTGCAATTCCTGAGCACTCAATGGTGTCTTGACACTTCCTGGTTTGGATCTATCTGTGTAGATACCTCTGATGTCCTTTCTGTACCTTTCTATTCTTAAATATGCTTAGGATGCACAGAGAAGTGTATGTACAACACGCAATAACAATATTTTACTTAACATAATTTTTTTCTCTCTCTCTTTCCAATAGACTTGATGTCATGACAATCTTAATATGCACTGAGAACTTATTATGGTCAGTTTGTACTTCTGTACACGAAATTTTGAATCCTCATGAGTATAACAACAATAAAATTTTTAAAATTCATACTCATTGCAACAACCTTTTTACAACATTAGCAATTTTGACATCACCACTAACAGAATTATATCAGTAAGTATCAAATATGTTTTGTCATACCTGTTATTGAACTCTGTATTAATACTAAGTAGAAGTACTCTGAAGTATATTTTAATATCATTAATTGAGATATTTTATAAATTGAACATGAACAAGTCACTCCAAATAGGCTTTATGTCCGTTGGTCAGTCCTAGTCAGTGAATGAGCCCTTGATACATTTTAAGCTTCACCTTTTTGGTTTTCTGTTTTTTTGAAACAGTCTTACTATATGGCCTTTACTGTTTTCAAAGATGAAATCCTTCTGTCTCCTCCTCCTGAATGCTGGGATGATGAGCTTGCACAGTCAGGCCAAGCATTAACTTTTACTTTTTGAGTAGGGTCTGTCTATCTATCTGTCTATCCATCTATCTGTCTGTCTGTCTATCATATGCCTGTCTGTCTGTCTTATCTATCACCTACCTATCCTTCCATCCATCTGTCTGTGTATCTAATGACTTCCAACATTTTAAAAATTTATTTTGTCTATATGGGGGTGTGCACAGGTGGGCACTGGTGCCGTTAAGTCCGGAAGTTGCCAGACCCTCTGAAACTGAAGGCTGTAAGCTGCCTGATGTTAGTGCTGGGAACTGAATTTGTCCAAATTCAAGAGCAATATTCTCTTTTAAGCACTGAGCTGTAGGCAGAGGCTGCTTGTTCACTTCTCATCCGCTGAGGCCTGAAATAATCACACTGAAACTACATTAATTACAACACCGCTTGGCCAATCATTTAAGCATATTGCTAGATAGCTCTTATATCTTAAATTAACCCATTTCCATTATTTTATATTTTACCACAAGGCTGCTTCAGCAGCTACATGGCATCTCCTTGACTCCGACTATTCCTCCTGCCTCTGCTTGGAATTCCCACCCAGCTCTATTCTGCCCTGCTGGGAGGCCAAAACAGCTGGATTCATTAACCAGTGCTTCACAACATACAGAGGGGAATCTCACATCACTGAGCTGTCTCCTGAGCCCCAGTAATTTACACTTTTTATGTGATAAAATTGGTTCTAATTTAAAAATACATAGTTTAAAAAAATTCTAAATGTGCTCAAATTTGAACAAGATCTAATGGCTTCATACTTTCCATAAATCTGCCATATCTTAACATTAGGTTTTAATGTCTTAACTAGTAATGGCATGTAGAGGTAGATCAGTAATTATACTAGAAAAGTAAAATACATTTCTTATAAATAAAAGTAAAATATAAAAATTCTAACTACTTTTAATTTCAATTTATCTTGATTCTAATAGGAAACCTTGGAATAGATCTTATGAACAAACTTTAATATCATTTTAAAAATTTCCCATTAAAGTGTTTGTTTTTATATTCAAAGATTAAATAATTATGTATTCTTTATTGAACAGTATTAAAAATGTCACATAATGTTTTTATTACTTAGGATAAATTAGGCAGAATGCTCCTTTCTGTGAATTCTAGTTAGAGTGATACACAGAGTTTTCTTCTAAAACACTCTGAGCTTACATGGCCGATGGCCTATGAGTAATTACCAGCTTTGTTTTCAACTCTGCTCTGGCTTGAAGCATACCCATTCCTAGCAGGTTCTTCCTTCTTGCAAAACATGCTGAGAACTTGTTTATAAGCAGAGAACTGTTTGAGAGAGGAGAAGGAGCAGTGAGGAAATCTAACATAAGGTTGAGATTATATACAAATGGCTTATAATATAAAAAGCTTAAATTTGAAGCCCCTAATAAATCATAGTAAAATAAACTAATTTACCATAGATGAAAAAATTGCTATGCTTTCAGTTCTTCTCAGAAAAAGGCCCTGTGAAAATCAGGAACCACCTGACAATTTTCATGGATTGGTCATGGTGAGCAATATTGAATTTCATGGTTTCTCACAGACGAATTGAAAAATTTTAACCTCCAAATGCATTTGCAAAACAAATAATGATCACAGATTGTATAGTTTAACAGTAATAATGAGACATATATTCATTATTTTTAACCTATGGCCTTTTGAAACATTTTTAACTACTATGCTAGTACTCAACTCTGAGATTTGTGCAGTTGTAACCTCACTCAGCAAATTCAAATTGCTAATTTCAACCATGATTGTGGAACATTTTCTTCCAAACACAGCCTCTAGATTTACTTAATATAAAACATGAGCCTATGTCACTTTCATGAATGAGCAAACCCCTAAATATATTTTCATGGTTTTGAAAGTTCTCAATGCCAAAATATTCACAAACTTTATCTATTTGTGTTGATTCAGTTTTTATTATTATCTTGGAATATAAATCAAATCTTGAAATGCATTTTGTTTTTTGTCACAAGGGAAGTCTATGAGGCAGTGTGCTCTTTACCAAGGAGGGAGATATTTGTCTTTTGTAAACCCTATTGGCTTTCAAGTTGCTTTACATAGCTGAGATATGACATTATCCAATCATTAACATTCTAAGAAAACCTTCCTCTCTAGCTCATGATGAAAATTACACCATATGCTTTAAGGACTTGGGGAAGGAAAAGTAACAAAAGATGTTGAATATTGAATGTCTTGAAATGTACCTGCCCTTGTCATTGGCATGACGTGTCTTGTAAGAAGGGGTCTGCCTTTGTTTCCAGTGGTTTTGGGAGATAAGCTGAAAGTTTGTTCATTCTGAGCCTAGTGTTGAACCACTAATTCCCAGGGCAATGATGCATAATTTTAAAATCTTTTCAGGAAGAACAAAACATGTTAAAAATGTACATTCTTTTCTAAACTTGTCTTCATGAATTGGTTAAAACAAAACACTATTCCCTGCACAGCCCTGTGGTTATATGCAAGGGTCACAACAGTGAGCTATTAAACTGCCCACAAGCAATTTTAGAAAAGTTTGATAAATTCTGACTATTAAAGTTAAATACTACTTATCCAAAATGTTTTGAAATGTCATAGCGAAATGCCTAATTTATAAGAAGTTGGTGTAAGTAGGTAACCCCAACATTTCATAACATAGAACAGTGGTCTTTGAGTACAAATGTTGGCATGCCAGTCAGAGCTTAGCATCCTAAGAGAGAGGAAAGGTGTAGACTCATGGCGGAGTGCAGCTCAGAGGGTTCATGTGCCTTTTCAGTCACCACATTCCAATGTATCCCAATGTTGTTTACCTAGAGCTCTGTTTAGAAGCCATGCTAATGTGAGGTCCTTGAGATTATGGCCTTAGCCTGTGTTTTTTCTAACTATTTCACAGTCACCAGGGAAAGGCATATTTTCAATTAAAACTTTTTCATCTCAAGAACAAATGACATATTTTGAAAAATAGGCAATTCTTTCTGTTAAGTACAGTGTATGCTTACATGAAATGTTAAGCACGCAGAAACTATATGACCCAGCCATGAAAACGCATGTGCACACCATAAATTAAAAAATAAATTGTGTGGGAATGAGCATAGCAGTATATTTCTCAGTAGAACAAAGTTGAAAGAACCCCCACACCCATGAACAGATAAACAAGACTCAGGGTAAACATATGGAGGAGTACTATCCTACAGTATAAATGAAATGGCATTTTGAAACATGCCACAGCAAAAATGAGCCACAAAAAGCAGTATGGTGATTTTGAAAAAGATAGGCATTTCATTCTTTAGGAACATGAAGCCTGGGCAAATCTGTAGACATAGGAATCAGTGTGGTGAAGAAGACAGGACAAGTAGGAAGCTAATGGATTTGAAGGTTAAACCATTCTTGAATGTAATAGAAACTTTAACTGCATACATTAAACCTGTAAATGTTGTGGTATTTGAATTATATATCTAAAGCTGCTAAAATGAATCTAGGTTAGCCTAGTATAATGTTGTGTGCCTTAGGCTAAGCCACGAATATTGCAGGTTTTATGTTATCCTCTGCTACATAAAAAAAACTTGTCTTAGGTGGGAACAGTATTGACTAAAAGTAAAAATATTTAAAATTTGAAAAAAAGTGCTTGACAATGCAAAATGATTCCCAAAGAGAAGTTTCTTATCTTAACAGTTTTTATAAGGTTGATACATTTGTATTCTTCCATTGTAATATTGGAAGAATTGTAATATCTGTAAAAAACAGAAAAATACAACACCTTTGTATGCCGCCTAATACAGTAGAGCATGAGAAATAGCTGGGCGTTGGTATTGGAGATACCTGGATGCTGCCCCTTTATCTGCTTGACTCTGCTGTATATGCATTTCTTTCTGTCCTCTCTCCTCAGCAGATGTCCTCTTCCCATCTGCCCTTGGCAGTGAGCTCTTCACACATGGACATGTAAACCCATTTTCCTCTCTTCTGCTACTCATCCCTTTTCCATCATGTACCTACTACGGACTGTGTATTTTTGTAGTCATTTTCTGACTTAAAGTCATATTGGTTAATGTTAGGGTGCTACTTTTCATTTGAGAGTTGCAAACCAGTGCATGAGCAATAAAGGAAACTACCTTCTCCTATAAGTGCCTTACTTTGACCCTTACACATTGGCATTTAAACATCATATGATCCCAGAGAAGACATATTTTATTATATTTATTTATTTATTCATTATTTATTTACTTATTTTGTTTTGTTTCTTCGAGATAGTGTTTCTCTATATAGTCCTGGGTATCTTGGAACTCACTGTATAAACCAGATTGACCTCAAACTCAAGAGATCCACCTATCTCTGCCTTGTTGTAAGGAGGAGGCCACTAGTTAGTTCCCTGCCTCTTAGCCCCAAAATAATCACGCAGAAACTATATTAATTAAATCACTGCTTGGCCTATTAGCTCTAGCTTCTTATTGGCTAACTCTTAAATATTAGTTTAACCCATTTCTATTAATCTGTGTATCACCGCATGGCTGTGGCTTACTGGGTAAAGTTCTGGCATCTGTCTCCGGCAGGGCTGCATGGTTTCTCTCTGACTCCGCCTTCTCGCTTAAAGCTTAGTTTTCCTCACCTAGCTCTGTTTCCCTATAGCTCTGCTGTAAGCCCAAAGCAGTTCACAGCATACAGAGGTAAATCCCACATCACCACCTCCCAGATTGGGTGTGATGAAGGTGTGTGCCAAATACCTTGCTTAGTTTTTTTTTTTTTTTTTTCTTGAGGCACGATCTTGCTAGTAGCCTAGGCTGGCCTCAGACTGACAAATGACACTTAAAAAAGAGTAAAGCAGTGATTTGATTCCATTTCAATGTTGAAGTGTTCGATTGGACGAGTGATTGTGCTAGTGAGTGATTGGACTCATGATTGTAGGGCCATCAAAAGGGCCCACATAGCTTTAATATTCCATATTATTTCTGTATTTCAGTTTTAACTTAATTCTTTTTCCAAGACAGGGTTTTTCTCTTGGATTTCTTTTTTTGTTTGTATGTTTCTTTGTTTTCAAGACAGGGTTTTGGATTACTTTTTTTATTTAACATGTCTGGTGACCCAGGCTCTGAGCTATGCAGAGATGAAAGAACTTTGGCCTAACTCTGTCCACTTTCCACATTTCTCCATCGAGTTACTTTAACTCCATTATGGAGGTGCAGTCCGTTAGCATCATATTTGGAGCACAGCCAGATTCCAAGTGGCACAAGCCAAGCATAAATCCAGCTAAATCTTTTTAGCTCTTGGTTGTTCTCACTTCTGAGACACCTTGGATTTATTTTATTCCAGCAACTGATTACATGAGCCCAACAACAGGTCTATATGTTGGGAAAGGAAAAACAAATAAAGATTGTTGTAAGGAGGCTGCTTGTTTCCTGGCCGCCCGGCAGCTCATGCCTGAAATAATCACACAGAAACCATATTATTTAAATCATTGCTTGGCCCATTAGCTCTAGCTTCTTATTTGCTAACTCTTTTTT
>PVIU01013591.1:0-55227 GCA_004026605.1 Ondatra zibethicus | reverse complement strand
TCAGTGACCCATGGCACTCAGTTCTTGTTTTACCATCACAAGTGTCACTTGTGTTCTTGGGAAAAAGGGTGGCCCCTTGTGGGGACAGGAGGTGGCGACAGCAGCTTGAAGAGTAAGGCTGAGATGGAGGCAGGATGTGAGATGGAGGCAGGATGTGAGATGGAGGCAGGATGTGAGAGGGTGTTACTGGGGAAGAAAAGGGATTGCCATCAGGAAACGCAGGGAGGACACGGAGCTTAGTGTTCTTTAGAGAATCAGGTGGGGACTATTTGAACAAGTTTGTAGGCCATGGGGAAACTTGGGAGAAAGAGAGAGAATCTGAAAAGGAGAGGGTTGAGCCATGCTATGGGAAGGTTTTGTTATGAATATGAGAGGAAGAGAGAAAGAGAGAGACAGAGACAGAGAGAACAGCCAGGGCATCTGGAAGAGTCCAGAGCAGAGGGAGAAAGAAGTAGACTGAACGTGGCCAGGGGATTAGACATGGCCGGGGCTCTCTGGAGAGAGGCAGACCAGCAGCAGACGGATTAGAGGACGTGGAGTGAGCAAAGCAGGAGCCTAGAGAGAGCATAGTGAGAATAGCAAGGTTATAAGGAGGGTGAGCAGCCATGGGAGGGAAACCAATGAGCTGGAGGGAGTTTGGGTGGAGAAAGGGGTGAGGCAGGCTAAGACAGACTTTGAAATGCTGGCAGGAGTTAATGGGAGAACCATATAGGTAGGGAAATGACTCCTTTTGGTAGGTGGGCACTGGCATCAAAAGTTCCTGAGGCATGCTGGTTTTTATCCACCAGAAATCCTCCTATAGTCTAGGTTGAACTCATTTCTGAATCTGTGGACAAGCTTTTGGAGTTTGGGGAACTGGAGTTTCCTTTGGGCCTGACACCACAGGGCTGGGGAGAACTGGGCTACAGGGGCTGGTGGGAGCCTGCTGAGTTTTGAACAGGAAAGGCAAACCGCATATCCCTTAACTGGAAGTAGGCCAAGTGTAGATGTGGTGAGCTTGTTAATCGAGAGCCGGAAGCCAAGAGAGTTCACACCCAAAGGCCTCAGTCTTCCCTTAGAGAGGGAGGCCCAGCTAGGGTGAATGGAGGGACAGCGCCTCAGCTCATGGTTGGCCTCCCAGGCTCATGGGAGAGAATAACAGCTTAAGGGACTGGGAAGATTTGAAGACCTGCAGACTAGAGCAGAGATACACCAGTGGGCTACCATGCTGTGTGTTCCACAACATAGGCCCAGCGACGGTGACCTTTTGCATTGTCCAGGTGTCACAGTGAGAAAAGCTGCTTCCTGCTGGAGCTTGAGGCACAGAAAGCACAGAGGAAGAGATGCATTCAGAATCCTAGTGAATATCTGCGTGCCAGGAAAAAGCAGGGAAGAGGACCTGCAGGGTCCCTTCCCCTAAACAGCTTTGCTGGAGAATATTCCTCGACATTGTGTGAAGATGTGTCACTGTGATTGGTTTAATAAAGAGCCAAATGGCCATTAGCTAGGCAGGAGAGATCAGGCGGGACTTCGGGGACAGAGAGGACTCACAGAGTTGCTAAGCCTTGACACAGAGGGAGCAAGACTGCAGGGGTCACATGGCAACACGCAGATGGAGAGAAATAGGTTCATTTAAGTTATAAGAGTAAGTGGGACAAGCCTAAGCTATAGGCGAGCTTTTATAATTAATAATAAGTCTCTGAGTCATTATTTAGGGCTGGTGGCGGAAAAGGAAAATCCATTTTCAGAACTTGTTAATCACAGTAAGCAGAGAGTGTATGAAACTAGTGAATCACATTGCCTCCTGTTTGTTTTCTTCATGCTAGTCAGACAGAGTTAAAACTCACCCTAGGATGCTGGAATTGAAGGGTAAGAGGAAGCCTAAAACTTCTGTCATCTGCCCTCTTAACGAGGGACATTAGAGGACATTCCTTGTCTCCTTCATGACGCTCCAGTGTCTCATGGTCCTTGAGGAATCTCCACCCTAATGGCAGACTTCAAAAGAACAATGTGGAGAAATTATATTAAGGAGTTCAAAAGAAAAGGAGAAAGAGAAGGATTCATTTCTTTTTTTTTTTCACTGCTTCGAATTTCTCCCTGTGCTGCCAATTGGACATGCCGCTCTCCAGCACCCCAAGGCACTTCAGAAAACCATTAAGTGTTTTGATGTCCTGGGTTTAGGGCTGATGCAGCTTAGCCTCCTCTGAGGCTGGCATAGTTTGTCTGCTTTCCTGGTATACATGTCCATGCACACAAATCCATGTAAATATGTGGTAGGCATCTATCCATTCCACATGTAGTTGACTTTCATCTCCCTAAAATCACTTGAAAACTCTAAGAGGATGCTATCACTCGAGTCGAGTTTCCTTGTAAATGCATTCTGGTCATGAGGGACGGGAAAAGATGAGCAAATCCGAGGGGCCACATTTCTGCCATGATTCTTCGTTTCTGTGACTTGGCCACTGTGATGGTTATGCTCTCTGCACATCTAGAAGATTTGGAGACGCATTTACTGTTATGGTGCTTCCAGCCCCTCACAACAATGTCATTCAATGCGCATGCACCAAGGTGTGGTGTCTCAGAGCCAGGGGACAAACACAGCCTGGAGATAGAGATGGCCATTTTGTGACTCCTCTGAGAGCCATCCATTGCTTCTCATTGTCATGATCACAGAGTGGTAAGTTCCCATCATTTGAGAGTGCGTTATTAGTGCTTGAAGTTGGACTTTGACATCCTTTCCCCACTGATACATTAAAAGTATGAAGACTATGCTTCCTTCTGGTAAAACACAGAACAAGAGGACAGTTGTCTGTCTGCAGTTGGGCTGCAAGAACTCCACAGAGAAAGCCACATCCCAGCATTCAGCCCAAGGACAGGGCATAAACCAATTATTACACAGTTCTAAAGCCTGTAGCTCACTAGAAATTCTTTTATGCTCTATATGCTACTTCTGTTCCCTATTACTAAAAAGACAGAGTAGGAATTTAGCCTCCTAATTGTGTTTATAACAATCAAACATGAATGAATTCCTGAACCTCTTTTCCTTTGGGTATGTGTTTAGGTCTTACTCCACAGCACTGGCTGACTTAAGACACATGATACTTCTACCTCGGCCTCCAGAGAGCTGGGATCACAGGCATGTCTCACCTCACACAGCTTCTTGAGCCTCACAATGGACAAAATTATCCAACATGAAATTTCTGTTTGTTGGTTGTCCATGGTACACTTGGAGCCAGCAGGTCCAGTTCCTAGTCAGTCACTTGCTTGGCATTCAGGAAGCAGGGAGCATATCTGTTCATGTGACCTGAAGATTCCAAAAGAACTAGTTCTAACAAGCCAGTCAGGGTACCAGGTCAACCTTCTCTTCATTGAAAAGATGTG
Organism: Ondatra zibethicus; assembly: GCA_004026605.1. Lineage (NCBI taxonomy): Eukaryota > Metazoa > Chordata > Mammalia > Rodentia > Cricetidae > Ondatra > Ondatra zibethicus. The sequence goes on along the minus strand of PVIU01013591.1, from coordinate 51,867 downwards.
CCTCATGCAGCTGCTGTGTGTGATGGAGACCAGAGAGAGAGACACCTCTCCATGGCCTCAGCCTCACCTCCCAGCTCCGCATTTCCAGTACATGCCCAATCCTCATCCCCGCTTCACTATATGAGGAGCACGCATGCAAACGCTGGGCATGCCCTCCACCTCCCAGGAGCTCACATTTGAGAAGTAAGTCTGAGTCTCCCACAGTTTCTTCTGAACAGGGGAAAGGAATTCCTTGTTGTCTGTTTGGCCACCAATGCAACTTATTTTTCATCTTTCCAAACTATGAGAGTGGAGAAAGTTCTTACAGAAGTCACTTAACTTTTGATCTGAACTCGCCAAAATACATGTCTGAATCCTATGACTAGGTTAGGATTTGGAACCAAAATGTTCATTTTGAAGACAACTCTAAAATGACCCATTATTAGATTAAGCTGATTTTAATTCGATCAGCCATCTCTTGACATAAAGAAGGAAAAAATCTATTTTTTTTAAAAAAAGTGGCAGTTTCTAAGAAACTGCCCCATAATCTTAAATTAAAAGCAGGTTTCCACACGTTGGACTCATGCCCCTTGAGCCTTTGGTATTACATTTGGACTATTTGGTTAGTTAAATAATGGTAACAAAAGAAGACAGAATAGATTATGTTAAATAAAGGGAAATTTAAGAAAGTAATTATGGGATTAAGTTGGGCCAGGAGGTGAGGGTTGTAAGTAATAAGATCACTGCTATTCAAACAAAGTGCTGTGTCTCCATCAGGCATGGGGATTCCCGGATAACGGGATGCTTTAGCCCACTCCTAACTTGAGAAAGGGTGAGACTTTTACAGGTTCTGAAATATCTTATGTGAAGTTGCTTAACTTCTTGTGTTAATGAAGGTGTTAGCATTCTGTAAAATAGAGTAGCAGAGTCGGCAGTCCAGGTGGGGGAGGATGTGGAGGCAGTAAGTCCATTCTCTGTGAATCCTGTAGACTACCTTGTCTACTTGACTAATCAGGGGATGTTTCAGAGAGAAAAAATATGAAATAGAAGCTTCGGGCCAATGGGTCCTAGGAACTTTTATTTTATGTGAAAGCCATGAAAACAAAAACAAAAGCCAGAACACTGGACGCCGCTACTTCCAGTGAGAATGAAATGTCTGCCCATGGAAGAGCTCCTGTGAGCCAAACTGCAGCTTAGGAGAGACCACACCCCAGCATGAGAGTGAGGGGTGGGGTAGAGTTGGGGAAAGAACGGGCTCTGTTTACTTTACACACTTCTTTAGTCGGTGTTTTTCTAGTCCCTCCAGCTCAAGGGGGATCCCACGTCCAGTCTTCACGATTGCACAGCCACTGCTCCGAAGTGCAGAGCCATCTCCCCAGCCCCTTCAATTGCCAATCTTATGTAGTAGCATCTTTTCAGAAAGTTCTGGAAGGAAGGAGAAAAGGTGGCCTCTGAAAGAGAAAAGACAAACTGAAAGGTTTGTTACCGGCTGACTCTGTTCATATAGTTACGGGAGCCTTAAAAGTTCTAGCCTTTAAGACTCCCTTTCAGAGTTCAATTAAAGATGCCAGGAATAGCTAAAGGGGGGGATAAAGATCTGAGGGTAAAATGTCTACTCACAATGGGAATCGTCTGTCCATGTCTCTTTATTCTTCTCTCTTCGATGCATCCTTCTCATTGTTCCACCCGCTTACTTGTTCTCTTTGCTCTACATTGTTCTTAGTTCTATCCGTTACAAATGTTCCCAGTCATATATACCCTTAAAACCAACAATTCCCCAGCCCTAGCAGGTTCCAGGGCCCCATAGGAAACCAGATAAGGGTTTTCACACTCTCTCTTTCACACACAGACACACACACACACAGACACACACACACACAGACACACACACACACAGACACACACACAGAGAGAGAGAGAGAGAGAGAGAGAGAGAGAAGAGAGATCTACGAGAGTGGCTAATACACATCCAGTGAACTTCTTAATGGAAAAAGTTAGTTAAGATAGGAATTAAATCATCAGGGAATTCTAGAGGAGAAGGTTAGTGCGCTACACTATATTTTTAGGTAGTAGAAAGAGCTAAATGGTTTGTTTTTAGTAAAATTATAAAGAGGGCACATATTGTATTTTAAATCAGCATGCTTTTTCCTTCTCCCAGCATGCATAGAATCAGGTAACCAAGCAACTTGCTTAAACAGTCAGGTAGAAGCCAGGGATCTTGATCAAATAGCACATACCCCAGATGCTGCAGTTTCTATGGGCCTAGGTCTGGAGTAAGACTTACTGCTCTAATCAAAGAAGAGACCCAGGCCTCTGAATTGTTAGTTCTGGCCTTTGCTGTTATCAGCTATTCTGGTCATGGGGTAAAACCAGAGCAGCAGCTTGGGCAGGTAGTAATTCTGTGTCCTTGGAGATCTGTGAATATCTTAGATGAATGCTCTTTGCCTGGACCCTAAATTCTGACAAAATGCCTGCTGATAAAGATAATTGCAGGAAGGCAGGTCTCTGTGCTTACCTAGGAGAGAGGAACAGAGGCCTGGTGGTGTAAACAGTTCTGAACTAGGGAATTAATTCCCAAATATATAACAAAAAGGGAATTCAGCTACAGCGAAAAATCTACAGCAAAGGACAGCACTTTATTCACAAAACAATAACGTCAAAAAGCCTTGCCTTTTGGTTTAGCCTTTCCCAGATCCCTTGGTTCTAATAAGTTGCTCTTGAAGAGATGGCTGAGCAATTACTGTATAATGTTGTGGCTTGTAGCAAAATAGCAGCCCCAAAGTGACAACAATCAGAGAGGATGGATCTGTGGGAGCCGGGCAGGAGCTGGGGCCAGGAAAGAGGTCAGGAGAACTTCCCTGGCAGGATGACTGGGTTGTTGTTGTCTTGTTATGGAAAGAGTTGCAGAAGCCTCAAATGTACATGCACAAAATTTCACACACACTTGCACACACACTCACACACATGCACAGGCACACATGAATGCACAAACACAGAGCATGAAATCCACATAAACCTTTGAACTAAGGGTTTGTAAGTTAATCTCAGGAGAAGTTGGGCAAAGGAACTGACCTCAGTTTTGCATGAGTCTATAATAATAATGTCATGCACATCAAATCACAGTCCATCGATAATGTCACAAATGTTGATGAATGCAGTTTTGTATCATCTTTAGTAACTGCCAGATTTTAGTCACTGGTGTCTCTTTATTTGTCCCTCTTCCCAATGTGGCCACATGGAACAAAACTCCGTTTCTGCTCTTCACTGCTGCCTATCTGTTTAGCTGCCCTGGCAAGCACACATGACTGGCTGAGCCTAACGTGGGAGAGCTGCCAAGGCCCAGGTTCTGACACCATCAAGTCGGTACCAGCAAGGCAGATAGGGAGAATATTGGGTTGTTATTTCAAGGTGGAGAATACCAGAGCAAGCTTGTAACTTCAAGGGAAAAACCCAGAGGAGGGACAGAGATCTGACAAAATGTGCACTTATGTTAATGCCACAGCCACAGCCTGTGTCCCTGTCACATGCCTCCTCTCTCAGGTGCTTCAGATCCCCTTCCAAACCTTCAGTCCCTTGTTTCTTCTCAGTTCCAGGGACCACAGGTTCATCAGAGGGCAACATATTTTCCTCTTCATGGTCTACAGGCCTCCCTCTGCTCTGTTTCTTCCAAAGGTCATGGGCTTTTGAAAACAGTCTCCTTAACTGACCTCTGCTCACAGCAATCCCCCAGCCCTGTTCAACCAAAGCTCCTCCAGCTTTCTCCAGACATAGAAGGATGGTCTCATTCATCTCTAGTAATGTCACATTATGCCAGCATTATTAATATTTTTGTTTTTACAACATAATGTTTTTATTAATTATTCAGGAATTTCATTCACCCTGATCACACTCTTTTCCCATTCCTCCCAGGTACACCCTCCCACCCTTGCATCTTCCTCCAAAAAAATAAATAATTAAGAAAACAAAAACAAACAAACAAATACCAAGTCCAATTTGTGTTGCCCATGTACTCACTGGAGCGCGGTCAAACTCCCAGCGGCTAACCCCTTGAACAAACTAAGTCCTTCACCCATCACCCCCTGCCCCTGCCAGAAGCCATCAACTGTAAAGAGCTACACTCAGCATCTTTATCACATTTTTAAAAGACTCTCTTCAGGAATTTCATGTCTGTTTCTTTTGGTGAGCTTGGCACAGAAGCCTTCAATGTCTTTCATTCTCAGTTATGAGTCTGCAGTCATCGATACCACTGCAAAAGATGTCTCCCTGCCCGTCGTAAAAGATGCAGTCAGCAGCAGCATGATCAGGAACTTAACATGGTTTCCAGGAGCAGCACAGATTGTGGGCATCAACAAGGCTTCTAGAGGCAACACGGATCATGGGAGTCTTTCAAGGAGAAGTAACCCAGAAAATGAGCCATTCTTCACCGAGTGATCTTGTCTCTGGGCAGCCTGTCGGGAGGCTCCGTGCTGTTGTACATCACCTCGCCCTCAGGGCGGCGGCACTTCCAGTACCTAGGACATGACCATCATGTTTGCACCCCAACAGCAGTGCTTCCTGCCCCACACACCAAGCGGGGTGAGAAATGCAAGTGCAGTAGGTAGCTCCAAGCTGCTGAACTGGGAATGTGGGGCTGGGTCTACAACCCAACGCACCATCCCATCCTGCAGCGATGGGGTGACGTGGTGAGGCAGGCCCAGTGGTGGCCAGAGCCTCCTGGTGGCCTGGAGACCTGCTCTTCTGGGCAATAATGTACTCCTTTGTCCCCCATGGGCATGCTCTCAAACCTGTAGCTTGCTACCATGTCTCTAGTTCTGCGTCCTTTGCCTTGTGTGCCCTATCATTCAGCCATCTTTATTCTGGTCAGAATAAATACATTATCTGTTTATTCTGTCCCCCTACATTTTAAACCATGCCCATGTTTGCAGCTAACATTTTTTAACAGACTTAATTCATTTTTATTTTTCTTGTATAAAAACTCTTAATATGGTGGCCACAGCTGGAGCCTGGGTCCTCTGAACAGAGACTCTGGTGTGGGTTTTCACAAGATGGTCAGTGAATTCCTGATAAGGAGACTTGGTGAACACAGTCTCTTTCCAGAGGTCGGGGGTCAGGTAGCTGTAGGTCTTAGAGAGGACCTCAAAGGTGGCCTTGGCAAAGTTGCCCAGGGTGGCAGTGCAGCCCCTGGCTGATGTTTAGCGGTCATCAATGCCGGCCATCATCAGTAGCTTCCTGGGCACAGGAGCGGAGACTATGCCGGTGCCCCTGGGGGCAGGGATGAGACGCACCAACACAGAGCCACAGCAGCCTGTCACTTTGCATGGAACAGTATGGGGCTTTCCAATCTTGTTCCCCCAGTAGCCTCTCCGCACAGGAACAGTGGAAAGCTTGGCCAAGATGATGGCCCCTCAGATGGCAGCGGCTACCTCCTTGGAGCACTTAACACTGAGACCAACATGACCATTGTAGACCCCAATAGTGACAAAAGCCCTGAACCTGGTCTGCTGGCCTGCTCTAATCTGCTTCTTTACTAGCATGATCTTCAGAACCTCATCCTTTAGGGATGCTCCCAGGGGGAAAAAAAAAAGGTAATCTCGGTCTCATTAATGGGCAGGGAAAACAGGTAGATCTCCTATAGGGACTTGATTTTCATGTCCTTAACCAGGCAGCCCAGCTTGGTGACTGGAATCCACTCCTTGTCTTCAGCTTTTCCACTGCCAGCCCCGCGGCCCAGCCTTGACCATAACCGAAGCCCCTAAAACCACTGCCGAATCCTCTGCGGAAGTGGCCACTGCCTCCTAATCCGGGGCCTCAGGGTCCTACAGGCCCTCCTGCTGCACCGGCATCATCCGCCATTTGGTGTTTTTCAGAAGAAGAAGCTCAGCTAACATTTTAAATTACCCACATATTAATCACTTTGTTATGAATGTTTCTCATGGTGCTAGCTACTTTTTCACCAGTTATTCGCAGTTACATAGTATTTGTGCCTTAGACACCCCTCAGGCTGTACCCTGCTCTAGGTTACTTCATATTATCTAAAGCAGTAGCTTTCCGGCAGGGCCTTGCCCTGGACCATCTCATTTTATAAAATTGTTCCATTTTGAGTGAATTGCTGAGATGCATTGTCCCCACTCATTGGACCAAGTAAATATCAGCCATCTGTCAAGCACAGACCATGGCACAGACGGAAAACTAACTTCATGCAAATAAACAGGAACTCATTGAACTGAGTTAGGAACACATGGCACATGGGAGTATCAACAAAAGCCACAAACGTATGCAACACAGCATCCAAAGAGCTGAGCAGCCCCCTCACTTAGGTCATATGAAGGAGGGAACCCCTTCTGGGAACAGTGGCTTCCTCTGACCCATCATCAGACAGTCCATGCATCCTGGGCACATTTCCAATCCTGCCCCTGAAACAGTCTGTTCAGCATTGTCTCCCCCCAGAGAGGCCCACTGGTGTAGGAGGTCCTTCTGTATTTGTATTGCTTTCATTGGTTGAATAAAGAAACTGCCTTGGCCTTTTGATAGGGCAGGACTTAGATAGGCGGGGAAAAGAGAACTGAATGCTGGGAGAAAGAGGCAGGAAGGAGAGCCGCCATGAAGCTGCCAGGTCAGACACGCTGAATCTTTCCCGGTAAGCCACAACCTAGTGGTGACATACAGATTATTAGAAATGGGTTGAATCAAGATGTGAGAGTTAGCCAATAAGAGGCTAGAACTAATGGGCCAGGCAGTAATTTAATTAATACTATTCTGTGATTATTTCAGGTATAAGCTAGCCTGGTGGCGGGATGCAGCCCGCTGCTCCTCTTACTACAGTTTGGTGCCTCAACGTGGTTGACTGACTCCACGTAAAATCTGAGAGAGTTTCAGAAACAATACAAAGTTTAACACAGCTCCTTGCTGTTTGCTGATGGCTTGCCACAGCTGCTTTAAGAGAGATTTTCCTGATTCAGCTGTAGTGGAAAAAATAAAAGCTGCACAGTTTTAAAACAGGGCTCCCTGGGCCGTGCCACCAGCGCTAACTCCGGCTATAAAGTATTTCAATGGTTTTTGTGGGCCTGGATGTTTATGTGCCCGCTTGGGAGCAGGAAGAAAGTACTCTGAGACCATGCCAATGGCTCTGCGCTCCCCGCCTGGGCAGACAGCAGGATCAGGCTTAGGCAGGCGGGAGAGCATGGCGGATTTCTGCCGCCATACAGAGAGATGTTTCCAGGCTGCACAGTGCTCTGCCTGGCAGATTTGGCTGTAACTCAGATAAAAAAACTCATTCTCAGAGTTAAAGTGCTGAGTGTGGCTCCTACCTAGCGGCCCCAGAGCTAGCAGAAATGGTATGTCTACCATTTTAAAATTGAAGAGAAGTGAAGCCAAAATCCAGAGCAGCAGCAACAGTAAAAAAAGCCATGATGGTTTTAAAATGCCGGCTTTCTGCCAGCGCAACCTCTGTCTCTTACAGGAGACAGAGAATCTGAATGGGGTTTTGTGAGTAAAGTGCTACAGCTTGCTTGATGACAATGTGGATTGCTGTGTGCCTGGAACTGTGCATGGCTCAGCACAAGTGACTCAGAGGCACAAGCAGCTCCGCCATGCTAGCGGTGCAGTGCACATGGCTCAGAGGCACAAGTGGCTCTGCCATGTTGGACTGGGCAGAGCAAGCAGGTCCTGTATTTGACCTGGGATTTTCACAGTTTAGATTCTTAAGAGCTTAGCATTTTAAAAGCACAAAGCAAAAGTGTTCCTGGACAATAAAGAATTACAGATTCACAATAGGACAGATTCAGACATAAAAGACCTCTAAATGGGTCATACTGTTATATAAAGTATGTAGGCTTGGGAGAGAAAAAAAAATATAGAGAGTCATAAAATAAAGTTAATGCTTAAAAAAAGGGTAAAGTCTTTAAAGAGACAGAGTACAGATAATCATAAAGAAAAAAATAAGCCATGTAAAAATGGAAAATTGACAGAATGTCTGGATTATGTATTTTATTGTGTTTTCTTTAAATTTTTTGACTGTGAAGGAGCTAACTGCAGAGAGACATTTCATTGTGTGTGCTGCTAAGCCAAACCAACATGTATATTATAAAGGTATTATGACTTCAGAATTTGGGTCTCAGGATATGATGCTTTGGAAAAGAGGTTCTTCTTTTGTTTTCACAGAAGATGAGACCCTGTGGATTGCTTCTAGACCAATATGGTATGATAGACCACCCTCCTGAAAGGTGACCGTGATCACCTACAGAATATTACTTCACTCAACTGGTGACTGAGATGATTCTAGTACACAGGATACACAATGAAAGACCTGACTGACAGTGCCCCCATATAGCAGGAAGAAGTTTGGAGAAAAAAAACTACGCCCATATTCCCAAATATTGTTTATAAATGTTCTTTTACATTTAAAGGGGGAGATGATATAGATATAATTAATTTGCATTGGTATGAATCTTGGTTTGTTGATATAAATTTAAGGTCAGTCTTGTTATATGTATATTTCTGCTCTTGATTAAGGTATTATGATTGTGTAGTTCATTTAAAAATATAATGTATATTTAAGAAATATAGGTTAATAGTCATCTATAATAGTCAAGTTTGTAGTCATGTTAGATTTTCTAGATATATAGAGATATATTTCAGTTAAATAGGAATTCTTCATATCTTTCAAAGACTACAGAATATGGCATTTATTGTTTTAATAACTTAGGGTTTTTCATGACAATGAGACATGTCTGCTCTTGGCAGCACCAGCTACTTCAATAGGAAGATGGGCATCGAAGAGACTCCTTATTGAGTTGGTTAGCCATTTGGGCAAGAAACTGCTTTTGCCTGGACTGTTGCATAAACTGGACACAAAGAACCCACAGAGAGAGGACTGCTGAACTTGCCTAAAGGTGAGATGATCCTTCAGGGTTCCTGCTTTCATGAAAGAGTCTGTGAGACATTCTGCAGGATACAGAAGAAAGTGACTAAACTGTCTTTGAATTTTCCTGCTTCATGGAAATATCTGCTGGATACTATGGGCCTGTAGGCTAAAGATGGATGCCCTAATGGTACAAAATAACTTTGGGTGACTGTCCAGGAAGCGAGATGTCTCTGTCACTTCTAGAGTTTTGGAATTTGCTTATTTCTCGTTTACCTAGGTAATATTATATCCTTCTGGAGTCTTTGATGGAGTTGAAGAATAGATAGATAGTTATAATTTTCCATTGTTATGATAAAAGATAAAATAGATCTAAATATTGTAACTGTAATTCTTGCTTGATAACTTTTGTTATATGTAATTTTACTATGTTAAAGTGAAAGCCTTTCTTTTTTGTTTAAACAGAAAAGGAGAAATTGTGTAGGAGGTCCTTCTGTATTTGTATTGCTTTCATTGATTGAATAAAGAGACTGCCTTGGCCTTTTGATAAGGCAGAACTTAGATAGGCGGGGAAAAGAGAACTGAATGCTGGGAGAAAGAGGCAGGAAGGAGAGCCGCCATGAAGCTGCCAGGTCAGACACGCTGAATCTTTCCCGGTAAGCCACAACCTAGTGGTGACATACAGATTATTAGAAATGGGTTGAATCAAGATGTGAGAGTTAGCCAATAAGAGGATAGAACTAATGGACCAAGCAGTAATTTAATTAATACTATTCTGTGTGATTATTTTGGGTATAAGCTAGCCAGGCGGTGGGACACAACCCGCCACTCCACTTACTACAGGCCCACTGCAATTGTTTGTCTGGAAGCAGGGCTGCACCTTGGACATCATCTGTATCTTGTAGAGAACAGTGCATCTACTGGTTTTTACTAGCCTGTCTAACCACTCCAGTGATGTTTTGTGGGTAGGTATCAGCTCTACTTTTGCATTCAGTGAGGCCCCTTTGAAGTCTGGAGACTTTAAAGCCTTTCTAGTGTGGGAAGTCCTTCTGTCTATGTGTTGCTTTTATTGGTTAATGAGTAGAACTATTTTAGCCAGTGGCTTAGCAGAATAGAGCTAGGTGGGAAAACTAAACTGAATGCTATGAAAAAGAAGGGAGTCAGGGAGAAGAAAGCCATGTAACTTCCCATAGGAGACAGACTCACGGGAATCTTGCCAGTAAGCCACAGTCATGTGGTGATACACAGATTAATAGAAATGTGTTAACTTAAGATGTAAGAAGCTAGAGGTAATACACCAAGCAGTGATTTAATTTATACAGTTTCTATGTGGTTTTTTGGGTCTGGGCAGCCAGGAACAAACAAGCAGCCTCCCCCAACACCTTTCTTAGCTGTTCTATTACCTACGTAACTATGTGTGGCCTGAAGCCTACAATCTGAGTTAATTAAGAACAGACTCATTGAAAATAGAAATAAAGAACCCTAAGACAAATTCTTAAAAGTAGGAGATGGAAGGTTAACAACCAAAAGACTATAAATACTCATGAGAACATTATCAATAGATTATAAATTGTACGATGGTGCATTTACTTCTGTTTTGTTCTTCCTGATACCGAATGCATGCACGATAAGAATGATATTGGCCAATGACACATTTATTGAGTGAGTACTCTGCCCAAGGCCCCACGCCAAGGACTTTCTGCTTCTTATCATCTTTATTCCTCAAAACAAACACCATCCTTCTTACTTTTATGCTTCTGCTCTGAAAGAAATGCTGACATCAGGAGATTAGGTAATTTACTTGCTCAAATCCACACAGCTATGGAGTTAATGTACTGCATTTAAAACCTATGCAGTCTGGCCCAGCATTACAATTGTGAAATACGGTAATACTGTTTTCTAGAGTGAAAACAGCATGTGAAAAAATAGCTGTGGCAGCAGCTCCATGGTATGGAGGATCCTGAAGAAAGAGCATTGAGTTAGGAAGATACTAGCTGTGTCTCTCGAGGTGATGAGGTGTTATTATCTTGTAACCTCTTCTAGGGGCAAGGCCATTGTGCAGCATCGTGGACACCCTGCCAAGTGAGCTAAACCTGCATCACAAAAATAGACATTTTGACATATTTGCTCTTTTTATCTATCTCTATCTGTACACATATATGTATATGAGTTGTGAGTCCATTTGCAAATATATGTACAGCACATATGTGCTTACATATGCATATGTACTTACTTGCCCACATATATGCTTACTCATTTCTAAGCAAACTGTAGCTATTACAGTCAAGCATCCTGGGCACAGCAGCATGTATCTCCGAAGAATAAGGGCATGTAAGTGACCACACTTATGTGTCACAAACCAAATCGATATCATTTAAAATTTTTAAGAATAACATCTTAAAATTTGCAGGCAAATAGATGGATCTAGAAAAAAAACATATCGAGTGAGGTAACCCAGACCCAGAAAGACAAATATAATATGTATTCACTCATAAGTGGCTTTTAGACATAAAGCAAAGAAAAACCAGCCTACAGTTCACAATCTCAGGGAACCTAGACAACAAAGAGGACCCTGAGAGAGACATACATGGATCTACATAGGAAGGAGAAAAAGACAAGATCTTCTGAGTAAACTGGGAATGTGGGGGTCATGGGAGAGGGTAGAAGGTGAGAGGGGAGGAAGGTTGGGGAGGTAGAGAAAAATGTATAGCACAATAAAAACAAAACAAAAGAATAATTTGATTATGCATGCTAAACCTCAAGTTCTAAGACGTACAGTTGGCAAGCTCATGATCTGGCAAAGCCAATGGTACAGCTCCAGGCCAAGTCAGAGATCTGACCACTGGAGAGGGAATGGTGCAGCTCCAGTCCCAGTGCAGCTGAAACCAAGGAAGCAAATGCTTTAGTTCAAGCCCAAAGCAGAAAAGTCAACCAGGTGGGAGGAGCTCCCCCACATGAGGTGAGGGAAAGTCAGTCTTTCTGCTGTGCCCAGGCTGTCTGGACTTGGGCAAGGCCTACCACAGTCGGGTGTAGACCTTCTCGGCGTATGACTCCAGTGTCCTTTCCATCTGAAACCTCACAAGTGTGCCCCATTAAGCTCAGAGGACTCCAGCCTGGACACCTCCTGTCCCAGGAAAGACAACACATATCATTAACCAACACAAGATGCTAGGGTTGAGCCTTTCTTTAGTGTGAGGTTTCACAAGTGAGCTGGTGGAGGCAGAGGTAAAACAGCATGCACGTGAGCCAGTGTGTATGGGAACTTTGGAATAGTTCTAGTAGTGAATGTGCCATGCACCTGGGGCATTTTATAGATGGAAATAAGCAAAGTTCTTCCTAAGCGTGGAGGCTGAGGGTGGGGCGGCAGGCAGGGAGCAATCAGGTACACAAGTGAGGCTTCTATTGGCTATGAGAATGCACAGAGCAGGGTTAAAGGAGAACATCCACCTCCCACTGCTGTTCGGGTTGCATTCCAGTCAGCTTCCTTCAGAGGAAGTCAGAGAATGGGCAGACTTTGCCCCCAATTCTCTTCTACCATACACACACACACACACACACACACACACACACACACACACACACAGTCTTCCATAACAGCGTGGTCTCCCATGTGAGGAAGCAGGACTGAGAGAAAGTGTTTACTGTGTGTGCCCAAGTGAATGCATCCCCACAGCGAACACCATCGTGTTAAAACTTTTATCCATTCACTTTCAGGTGCTATTGTCCTGCATTGAGCCAAGAGGATGGAGACCATGGTATCTTCAAAGACTTCTAATAACTGCTTTGGATGCTGGAAGAAAACAACCTCTTCAGCCTTCTACTAGGCAAGATCAGTCATGAGCCTTCTGAAATTCTAATGCTAAGTACTTTACACTGTAAACAGAGATTGTACTTTCATTTCCTGTCTACCCAGACCCAAATAATCACACAGAAACTATATTAATTGCAACACTGTTTGGCAATGGCTCAGACATATTCCTAGCTAGCTCTTACATCTTAAATTAACCCAGTTCTATTAGTTTATGTATTGCATGTGGCTGTGGCATTACCTCATTTTCTACATGTCTTGTTTCCTCAGTGGCTGGTTGGAATTTCCTTGATTCTACCTGCTCTCTCTCTCTATATCTCTGTTCAGATTTTTCACCTGGTTTTACTCTGCTGAGCCATTGGGTGAAACAGCTTTTTTTTTTTTAAATCAACCAATAAAAGCAACACATATACAGAAGGACATCCTACATCACTACATGGGTTTCTTTTACTGACCCTTAATCCAGTGCCCTACTCGAACTCAGAGATCCACCCGCCCTTGCCTTCCAAGTGCTGGAGTTAAAACTGTGCACCACCACACCTGTAAATTCTTTGAGATAGGCAAAAGGATCGAATGCTTTCCACACACATGAAAAGGCAAAATTCAGAGAAGTTTTTTTCAAGTTCAAATTCTTGGTAAAGCTGGGACCTGAGGTTGGAGCTGGTTTGGTGTTCACTGAGAAAACAGTCAAGACTTGAAATCAGAAAATTTAGATGTGAGCCTTCTTTTAGATGCCCCGTAAAATAGAAATCATCACTCCTGTCTCCCCCACCTCCGTAGAGGACAATGATTTCCTTGGTGTGCACCAGTGTCCCATAAATCAAAGCCTGAAGCTGGGAGTTTCATTCACCAAGGGCGCTTGTGTTCAGAGTTCATCGCAGAGAACTGCAGTAAATGAGCTGGCAGACTGACCTGTGAGCCGGCATGCTCAGCGATCCGTGCATGTCCTACAGATCGCAGGAAAGCTGCCTCCATCTCCCAGAACCCCTGAGAAAGCAGCCTCAGCGTGTTACGTATGGAGCACATTCGCTTTCCTCTGGGGGTGGTGGTGCTGATTCATATGTAACAATACAAAATCTCTTCTAGCAAGTTGTAAGAAAGTTATGTCCATAAAAACAGTAATTGTTATAATCTAGTGTTATGCATAATTATCCTAAAATATAAATATATATTACATACTTGTTTCTACAAGAAAGACAAGAGCTATTTTCTAGTTCTGAGGCCGTATTCGCCTCTTGTAGGTGACTCAGCTGGCCTCCAGCGTCAGCACACCCACTTATGCCGCATCTGACCTCTTCATCATAGAAACCCAAAGGGGAGCGCCCACAGATTCAAAATGCGCATGTTTTAAAGGAGTTTGAACCATCTTAAGTTCCCTGGCAAAAGAATAAGTCCTTGTAAAGCTAAAGGCTTATCAGTCAGCAGAAATTCTTGCTCATGTTCCAGAAGAACCTAGTCGGGCTGGTGCCCTCAGGGCCACAGGGGAGCATCACGGATGCAGGTGCACCTACTCCTTTGTTTCTCATGACTTAATCTGACCTGAAGGGCCAGTCAAAGCATCTTCCTTGAAACTGGGTGAGCCTTTCTCAAAACTTTAATAGTGATGGTGGAGATATATGTATATGTGTGTGTATCAACATTGATCACAAAGATACCAACATTACACAAAGATAGGAACAGCTGTGACTATTTAACAAATTGACGCTTCTTTGAAACTTTTCAGTAAATCAAAATGAGATAGTGTGTTGAGTAGCACTTGCTGTGTAACAAACTACCTGCAAGTGTGACTCAATTAAACTACAGCTGTTTTTCTTTTTAACCCACAGGCCGGTTGCTCAGTAATGAGGCTAGGCTGGTTCTGAGGGACTCCGGGTCTTGCTAGGACTCAGTTACATTGTGGGATCAGATATAATTTGGCATCTAGTGAGTGACTTGTGTATGACAGCTTCATTGGGGTGGCTTGGTCCTTGTGATTGTTCATTCCTGAGCCAGCTAGCCTGTTCTCCTTTCTTCATCTGACCTCAGAACAAATATACTTTCGCTTCTGACTCATAGCATTAGTTACGGTGTTAGGTTAGAAATGGCGGTCTCATCAAATCATGCAGGCCTGCCATGGAAGAAACAGCAAGCTCCACTGCCAAGAACCAGTCTGTGAATGTCTGACCCTCTAACAGACTCTCCAGGTGCCAAGCCTCCAGGAGAATGGCATGTGGTATTCTTGTGTCCCCAAGGAAGTTTAAGGCCCTCAGATTGCCCAACTCTGGGACATGGTAGACTCAGAAGGCTACCTATGTGCTAGAAGCATCTCAAGAGTATGTGGCTGCACCCTCCACTTCTCCCAGATCCTCAGAATTCTACCTTCTTCCCCCAGAATGCAAGTCTCTGCGTGAATGCCAGTCAGCTATGTGACATGGAACCCTCCTTCCTCTGAGACCTCTACAGAGGATCCACACTCTGCCTAGTGGGCCCGAACTCTCACCAGAGCCCCCACCAAGTCTAATCATGGTCTTAGTAATTTCCTTAATAAATCTCTTGCTTCAGAGGAAAACCTGTCTCAGTGTTGTCCCGTGCTCAAAACTTTGCATGAAGCAAGTCAGTGGGCAAATTAATGGATGGGTAACAGACTTAATTTTGTTTTCTTCTTTTACAATTTATTTTTGTTTTGTGTGCATTGGTGTTTTACCTGCCTGCATGCCTGTGAGGGTGTTGGATCCTGGAGTTACAGACAGTTGTGAATTATCATGTGGATGCCGGGAATTGAACCTGGGTCCTCTGGGCTCTTAACTGCTGAGTCATCTCTCCAGCCTCCAGACTTAGTTTCTTAGCAGGAGAGGCTTCAAGGACTTGTCTAGGAGGAAATAAGACCCTGCAATTCATAGGACTCCAAGGCTCAGAGAGGTCTTACAGCATATGGGAGGTCACTCAGCACCCTGCTTTTATTTCTGGCTTTTGTCACAGCTGTCCCTTGTTTCTGTACAAGAGGTCACAGACTACAGTGAACCTGATGGTAAGGACCACAGCCAGACTGCAATGAAACTTCCAAGTGAATCTTTAAAGTTTAAACATTTTGGTTGAACCACAAAGAATATAGTAGTCGACTAGTGTGCGGGAAAGTGTTGTCCCCTTCTGAGAGGAGTGCCAACACAGCAGATTAGAGCTCTCTGAAGAAACTAAAAAGAAGCTTGGTTTTCTTTTTAGGCTCTGGAAAAACAAAGGAAGGTTGACCTCCTCCTTCTTTCATGTATCACAAGGAGGCCACAGGCCTGCTTTCTTCGGAGTGAAAAGCAGCCCTCTTTCTCTCAGTCATCAAGTGAGTTGGTAACACTGAGCCTTTAAAGTGGAGTTAGATGCTGTGACCCTCTGGGGATTGGTATCAGTAAGGTGTACCTTATATGCATGCATCTTTTACTGTTGGGGGAGGCTGCTCAGACCCGAAATAATTACACAAAACTGTTTCAATTAAACACCGCTTGGCCAATAGCTCCAGCGTATTCCTAGCAATCTCTTGCATCTTAATTTACCCATTCCTATTATTTTATATTTTACCATGAGGGTTGTGGCCTACCCAGCAAGGTTTCAACTAACAGCTCGTGTCTTTATCCTCTGACGGCTACATGGCTTCTCCCTGACTTTGTCTACTCTCTCTCTATATCTCTTTCAGCCTGGCTCTACTCTGTTAAGCCATTGGCTGAAAGCAGCTTCTTTATTAACCAAAGGCAATAAAACACATTCACAGCGCACATCACTTTAGCTCCTGGGGTCACATCTGACCAAACAGCCGGATGATTTGGATGATGGAACTTCTGGTTAATCTGAAACAACTTTTGACCCTGAGTCCTGACAGTGTATAGCAATATCAAGTTTCCAGAAGGAAAGTCTCTGTAGGTTATTAATCACAACACCTACACTCATCTACACACTTGTGGGAACATGGTTTATCCACAAGTAATCAGAGAGATAAACACCACAAATGGATGAATTTATTCTTTTGATAAATGTTATAGGTGAGTTTTATTTCCTTGTTTATAATTTTATTTAGTGAGCTAAAATTTTCTACTACTAAAATGTTGTTAATGCAAACAGAGATCTTCTACATGGTCCTATGCCTTCATGGATATCCAGACGGAATGATCTAGTTATTAGAAATGCCTGCATGTCAGTCTTATTCACAAGAGCTCAGTTACAGATCAGCCTGGTCAGACACGTGAGAGCTGAGCAGGTAGGAAGATGTGCTCTATACAACGGAGGACTTCAGTCAAGGTAGAGTGAAATCCTGTCGTTTTCAGGAAAATAGATGGAACTGGAGGTCACTCTAATCGCAATAAGCTAGACTCAGAGAGGAGTATTGCATGCTTTCTCTCAGGTGGGGAAAGTAGAGACAGAGAGGAAAAAGATGAAGGTGTAAGAGGGGCTAATAGAGAAGGCAATGGTGGGCATGAGGAAAGAGGAGTAGAGGGTGTGAGACCCCAAATGACAAACAGGAATACAGGCATACATGGAAGTGTCCCATAAAAACCCATTCATCTGTGCAATTAACACATGCTAATAAATAAAGTAAAAACATAAATTAAAATGCAGTTATTTATATCATAAACAAAACAAAAAGAAAATCAGTTGTCAGCGGAGGCAGATGATAGAGGAAAGTAGATTTAAAACTTTGAAAAACAGCGTAATCTAGGTAGGTGAAAACAAAGTTATCCTTAACACTGTCCTCGCTTCCCATGAACCAAAGCAGCAATGCAGCCTCTGGACCAGTGTGCCTCTGCTTCTCTGCTGCTTGGTTGGAGCCTGCTGCTGAAAACCACAGCTGCATCATGGATGGAACTCAGCCACAAAAATATCCTGTGTCAAGATCACTGATAAGCAGGACTTAGCAGGGGAATGACTCCATGTCCTTGCTTTACTGTTTGTTCCACTTCTCAACCTGGACGGGGTTACAGGCGGAAGGTGAGAAAGGCATTCAAGGTGACCACGTGGCTCAAGTCTTCCCTGAGTTCTCTTCTCCACTCCACCCAGCTCCACTCCACGGTGGTCTTTTGGAAATGGTCTAAATGGTGTGCAGTTATTAATCCTGCTTGTCAGCTTGATGTGGGATGACCCACTAAGAGACACGCCTCTGGACAGGTCCCTGTGGGTGCTTCCTAGAAGTCTTAACTGAAGGGGAAAGACTTCTCCAGCATGAGAGCCACCTCTCAGGAGGAGCTCAGATACCAAGTCTGAGGGGGGAAAACCGCCCTGTATGTTTGCTCGCTTTTCCTGTTGGTGTGTTTACTCTGTTGCTGCTATAGCTGTCAGTGGAACCTGCTCCTTTCAAATTGCAACATGGATTGAAGACCGGTGCCTCTCCAGGAGTGTGACTAGTGAGGCATGGAGCTTCAAGGGTTGAGCGGTTACTGGTTCTGTGGCTCCAGTAGGAAAACAGCCGGAGTCATGTCAGGCAATCTAATAAATCTCCTTTGTGATGTACATTCATTGTATTGTTCTGCTCCTCAGTGGCACCCCGACTATTCCATCACCCAGTTTTCTCCTGTCCTAGGCTGTAAGTTAATGGCAAGAACTGAGTGTTGTCCATAGTGGTTAGCCTCAGGACAACGCTTAACATTTAGCACACACCCCTTTAACAGTTTCTGAACGAGGAAGTGGACCATGTTTACTGCCTTTCTGATGGGCTTGAGCCAAACCCAGAGACAAGACCCAAGGGGCAATGTGGAGACACAGGCTTTGGCTTTTTGCTTCCTGCCACAGTCCCAGTTGACCTACTGACTAGTACTGTACAGGAAACTCTCTACAGGCTATTCTCAGAGTGCCTGGTTGCAGGCACAATTGTCACCTGGGTTTTGGTCTCACAGACTCATGGTACAACAAGCAGAGTCTAATGAAACTCAGCTGAATTTCCAAACTAGCCGGGAACACGGGTTGGGAGTTCCCAGAGCACAAAGAGTTGGAGCTCCTGAACTGGCATGGGACACACAGAAGATATACTGCGCAGCCGCGCTGGGGCTGCTCCTGACACCACTGGCAGCTTAATGAGGCCTGTGGGGCACCCAGTACTCATCCCATGCACTCCAGGGTCAGCACTCGGTTTAGGTGATAGGGGCATAACTTCCGGGGGGGGGTTCTTGAATACTTCTCCAGGGGCCCTGCTGGCATCTGGCTCTTTCTGCCAGACGACAGCCCAAAGCATTCAGTGTGAGCCCCTTGGGGAGTTGTTTCTTGGCCCTGCCAGGAGGCTGTTGGCAACAGGGAAGGGATGTTAGGTGTGGCCAGAGGACTGAGGGCATGGAGGTGAGCAGTGAGCTGAGCGATGAAGGGAGTGAGCTCAGGGAAGAGGCAAAGTGCTGAGAAGCTGGTCTTGCGGGGAGGTGGTGCTAGCTCTCTTGATCTGACAAGTCCTGTTGTCATTGTTCCCTCCTGCTGACCCCGCTCATGCCCTCTAGCCTGTGTTCTCTGGCATCAGCACTGCCACATGAACCGACTTCCTAAGTCCCCTCCGAGAGGTCATCTAGCTGCTTGACTTCTCCCAGGGACAAGATGCTCCTTCCCTTCCACCCCCCCTTTTTTTTTTGAACAAGAAAATCCCAGCACTGGAAAACTTGCTTACGTGGGAGAGAGGTCTAATTTTCTACGACTCCGACCATGTGGCTTGATGTCTGGTCCCATGGAGACAGGATCCATCTAACAGGGACATCTGCCTGGGAAACCTTGACTTTGCTGGGGATTTGACAACCTTGTTCTTTCTGCCCTTTTAACTGATTTCCAAATTCTTAGAATTCACATTAGCTTGTCTGAAAATCTCTCCAAACAGTAGCACTCCCAAGCTGCACAGTAGTATTGGGGAAAGCAGTATCCCTAAGGTAGTCCACTTGATTATTTTAAAATCACATCCTTTATGGATTATTTATATCAGAAAATGTTGATGAAGATGGGATATGGGAGCAGGGGCTCAAAGTAGAATTTCAGGATCTCAGCTACAACACTATTTGCTTTTGGCAGCAACTTTAATAGCAAATATGTCTTTATAAGCTTATTCTTATTTTGCAACCTAAAAATAATGCTCATAATTTTATCAGACTGGAGGATGGTGGAAAAATCAAAAATCAACAAGCCTTATGGTTAGAAAAGTCCACAGCATCACAGAAATAAAAGGCCAGTGGTGGCCACTGCCCAGTGAATGTGCCTAGGGTCCTGACTGTCAGCTACCCAGAGAGCCTCTTCCTGACCTGACCACACAATTAGCTGATGAGTCATGCACAGAAAAGGAGCTTGGTAAAAACATTTCTTTTATTCAGTTCATGCGGTGGGGCTTGGGGTGGGGTTTTGTTACTATTGACATGAGCTTTGAACATAAAGAAACACAGAATCCATGGTGACCCTCATCCTATATCAGACTCCTACAGAAGCCATGTCACTGTGTAGGCATCAGCTTCAAGATATGCCTCTAACTGCTGAGGCTGTAGTGTTCCCGGGTGACCTTCACCCACACACCACCTTGAAGCATGTCCCCTCCATCTTTGATGGCAAATCAGCACCCTTGTAAACCTCCAAGCAACAGGAACATTTACAGTCAACTGGCGCAAATGCCGAAAATTATTCCCATGTAATTGAAACGCTATGTGAATTTGCCAAGTGACAGGCAGGGACTCTCCAACTGCAGCCTAAAGGAGGAAGGCTTTCCCTGGCTCCTGGGAGGCTGCTCAGCTACCTGCACATTGCCCGTCTGCAGGGAGCTCTTCCTCCGCTGTTCCCATTCTTTGGGAGGGATGAGTACGAGTCTCAGGTACCACCCAGGCTGGGTTAGGTTTTTCTAAGATCAGGGCTTGCAAAGGTGATTATGGTGTGGAGAAACGGACCCAGCTGTAAAGAGGCAGCTCCCTTCCTCGGCTTGGGAGAGCTCTGTCCATTTCTTGTAACTCAGTTTTCCTGGTCCTTGTTTTCTCTGAGCGATGAACATTCCCGGGGCTAAGAAGCCATAACCATAAAGATGAAAACTCTCCAAAATTAAGTGTTGCTTTAATCTTTCCAGACAGCTCAACACTCCCCCACCCCACTCCACCCCCAATAGCTAAAAGATCTTCCCTGCCCTCTGTTTCGATGTGAGAAAGAAATCTCAGTGGCTGCATCCACATTCTTCTCGTGGGACAAAAAGCAGGGATGGGAGGGAGGATTCATTTCAAAGTGAAAGACGCAGCCCTTAACCCGTGTCACTCAGTCTGTGCCAGCTTGAAGCAGACTCTCTAATGTTAACTGGGTTCTGATCAGAGATAGGATGTCGGCCAGGGAAGGGGAAGTGGGAACCGTGAGAATCAAGTGAGGGGCTTGTTGTCCAGGTTCCTGGGATGCTGCCTCCCTCAGACTCATTGTGGGAGTGATGAAAGCTGCCCTTGGGCAGTGTCTCACAGAAGACAGAAAAGCAGAGAGGAGTGAATAACCTTGCTTTGACCCATCAGGGCCCCCATACGCTGGACTCAAGTGTGGGCCCCAGAACCCTGTGGACCAGGATCTGTGACTTTCCTTAGTTGCTTACCAGACTGTACTACCAGAAAGAAAGCATTTTGGCCAAGAACCCTAGGTCATCTCTAGGGAGGCTGTGGTTTTAGCTCCATTCATTCATTCATTCATTCATTCATTCATTCATTCATGACCTGGTGGATTCATTCCATTTTTGGGGGGGGGCTTAAATTTTATTCTCTGCTACATCAGTCTTTTTTGCTTTTTGCTTTCCAGGTTATCAGATGATTCCCCACCCAACCCCATCCTTCCATATGACTTTCTGTGCACAAGGCTGTGAGGGTTGAATCTGAACAGTAGCTGCCTGTGGGGGTCAAGTTATTTGTTGAAATAACAATCACTCAGCTGAGCATGGTGTTGTTATCTATAATCCTAACTCCGTGGAAACTAAGGCAGGAAGATAACAAGTTCAAAGCCTTCTGGGCTCCATAGTGAGTTGCAGGCCATTCTGGGCTACAAAGTAGATCACTCTCAAAACAAATGAATAAAGAAAGAAAAAATTGTTTGTGGGGAGAAGTGTACCATGCCAAATTATTTGCCTTCATTTAGGTGGAAATTAACTTAAAATTTAGTTTTAATCAATTTCTGAACAAGTGGGCATATTTAGCCAAGCTAGGAGAGGTCCAGGCAGACTGCAGCAACGGACGGAGGAGCGGATCCTAGACGTCAGGGTGGTCTTCAGGGCTGGGTCTTGGGCACAGCTAGAAGTGATAAAGTACACACTGCTCTGCAGGAGTTTCTGTGGCCAATTACTCTGCCTTAGCTAATGGCAGGGCCTCCTTTCTCTGCACTTACTTCTAAATCTGAGAGGATAATATCATCTGCAAAGACCCACGGGCCTCATTTCTAGACAGGAAAAATCCCCCTCATTATCTTCTTAAATTATTTCCTGTAGGTTCCCCTCAAGTAATACCACTAAGCTCCTGCAGATCCGGTTCCCACTGACACATGGGAGTGGTCCCTCACAGAGGGACACTCAAGGGCCCAACGTTTGGCAGAGAGATATTCAGCTCAGGCCCACCGTAAAGAAAATGGAAGCCTTTGAATGATTCTAAGAGGAACTGGTGAGTGAGTGTACCCATACCCTGTGCCACAAAAAACAAGCTGCACCCTGCCCCTCTGGGTTGGTCCCATGTTAGAGCATGCTCTCTCAGGAACCACCGAATACAACCTACCAGGTTTGCTAACAACATCAGGGACCCTGGTGTACATTTAGCTTGTTAGCATCAGAGATTAATAGTCTCTCAAGTTTCCAGAACAGTTTGTAAATTTTTACTTCTGCATCCATGAGTCCTCTACAGGACATGGACTGGAAGGTCCATCTGATAAAGATGCTAAGGATGCTGAGGCTCAGCTGGCAGTGACTGATAGGCTCTCATGGCCAGAAGGAACTAGAATAGCCTGGTAGAGGCCCACACTGCAGATCTTGGGCGGTTCCTTCCAGTTCTCTGAGCCATGTTATCTGTAAGCTCTCCTTGCTTCCTGCCATGCAGCTCCTCCTGCTGCTGTCTATAACATCTCACAAACACCACAGCAAAGGGTCGTCCTTCCTAGGGACAGAATGTCACACATTCTGGTCTCATATTCGGGTGGTGATCGGGGAAGGAAGAAACAGTGATCTCATTAGGAAGAAAGAGAATGCCAAGTCAGGAAACTATGAGAGAAACCCAGAGGTGAGGTGTCTGGATGTCCCCAAATAGCTCCCAGTATCAGCAAGAGCTGCTCTTCCCATCCACTTCCCAAAGACTTCTTCCCTTTTCTTCCATTCACCGGCTCTGCACCATGATAGGCCTCCAGTGCATTCTGCAGAGGCCAGAGACCACTCACAAAAAGTTATCTGAACCTGCTGGTCTAGAAAACCAGCACCAGAGATCTCTCTGCATAGACACTATGGGGCAGACACTCTGCCTGCTATAATGGCCCCTGAGTGGGCTTTAAATGAGGCATGGCCCTCCTGTGACCATGCTTCTTCCTCATGGCGGCTTTGGATGTCTCTGTTGCTCTGTGGTGTGCTGCCGTGATGGGCTGGGGCCTTGGTCCGGCCGTGAACAACTTGTATTTCCTTTTTGTTTTAAAGACATACTTTTCTTTGTGTATGTGTGTGCACGTGCGTGTATGCCGGCACCAAGGAGGCCAGAAGAGGGTGTTAGAGCCCTTGGAGCAGAAGTTACAGGCAGTTCTGAGTTTCCTGACATTGGTGCTAGGATTAGAACTTGGGTCCTTTCTAAGAGCAGGAAGTGTTCTTAGCTGCTAAGCCGTCTCTGTAACCCCAGCTTGTAGCTGTTTGCATTTTCGGGTGCACTCATGGTTTCACTATTATCTATTTCACCTGACACCCTATTCAGAGATTTGGGTGGCCAAGTTGACTTCTCCCCTGTTCATGTAGTTTCATAGTCAAAACACACTTTAGCTGAGTGTGGCAGTGTGAATCTGTCATCCTGGGATTTGGGAGACTGAGGCAGAAGAGCCAGCCTAGGCAGCATAGAGAGGCCCTGTCTCAAAAACTAAATGAAGCTAATGAGACAAAAATGGACAGCAACAAGCACAAATTCTACTTGCAGGGTAAGAAGGCCCCAGCGGGGAAGATCGACTCCCAGAGAAATGAAGCTGCAAGGGTCTCAATTTATCCAATGTTTTTATTTTGATTTTTTTTCAGACTTCAAGAAGCTTGAGAGTTTGTTTTTACAAGCTTCTCCACCATCATTTGTATACTGAGTCTCTTTGAAATCGTTTCTGTGATAAAAATCTAAAAAGCTACACTGTAATCAAAGTTAGATATTTGCAAATAACCTGTAATGTAAAACCAGACACAACCACGCTGTTTACAGTCTCTCCCAAAGCAGAGCTGTGTGGTGGCTTTTTGCCAGACTTGGGGAGAAGTTTCCATTTGCTGGCTTTGTCCTGAACTTCATGGATGCAGATGGGCTATCGTATATTTCAAGCATCCACACTTGTGTGTGCTTGGTTCTGCATTTTCTCTTTCAAAATTGTATTTTTAAACTTCAAAGTGGTAGGGGCCACATCTACTTAATGCCTTCTGTTAGTTTTAACCATAATGTACAACCTGGGAATACTTTCCTGGGTTTGCCTATCCTGCTTTTTTTCTAAGCAAGACAGAATCCCACAACTGGTAGTTGGTATACTATGAAAGTAAAAAATCTGTCACATAAGTAACTGTTCGCAGTTACTCAGCTGGGCTAATTAGAGCAAAGCAGAAGTATTGAGGCTCCCAGGGGAAGGTAGGCAGAGGCATGGGGTCATGAAATGTACTCCTGCTTCTGGGATGTCTTTCAAGCTAAATCGGTGAGAGCAGCCAAGAGCTGGAATTGGCCTCTTCTCTGGGACCTTCTCTCCCCTCTAGCTGTTTCTCTCCTGCTGACCACAGGGCAGTGAAATGTTGCCCTGCCCACTCGTGGGGCTCATATGTACTGCTGCCTAAGATCAGCCTATAATCAAGGGCCTGATCGAAAAGGCCTTCTCAGTACTGAGGAGCCAGGAGAGCCTGCTGCTGGAGAAACCTGGGATGCCATGCAGCAGGAGCAGCGGGTGGGTGTTAAAGAGAAGGAAAGTCTGTGTCGCCTTGGGCCGCTCTAACATAGACCATGGACCGAGTGGCTTAAACAACAGAAAGTTGTCCACGCATTCACTATGCCACACGTACCCCGTCACACACAAAACAATAAATAAATAAATGTGGAAGTTTTTTTTAATAAATTGGTTTTGTTCATAAGTAAAGTTTTAAAAATATTTATGTTAAGGGTCTAGACCCAGCAAATGCCAGAGAGCCCTTGCTTTTTATAGCCTAATTAACTACAATTTATACTTGAGTCAAGGGGATTGTGTTTCACTGAAGCACCCCCACCTGCTAAAGCCAAGCCCTCAGGACTGTGGCCGTGAGGCTGTCCCACTGGACTTCCCCAACAAGGATGGGGGAATAGGGCCCAGTTGGGAAGCTCCTCAAGTGTGCAGGGCCTTTGTTTTCCTTACTTCGGGTAGATTAATCTTCCTACTCTATAGTCTGTTTGGTCCCCTCACAGTCTTGCTTTGTCTCATCCCTTGGGCTGTCAATGATGACTGGATGTTGTATTTGGATCTTAAATGTCCCCAAAGGCTCATATATCCAAGGCTTGGTTCCCAGGCAATGGCTCTGTTGTGAGGCAGTGACACTTTTAGGAGGCTGGGCTTCAAGATTGGAAATTGTTGTTGGAGGAGGGGTCATCCTCAAGGACGGTGTTAGCCCCTTTGCCCTTCCTCCCACCCTCTCTGCTCTGTGAACTAATCGGCCTTCTCTGCCACCGGCTCCCACCACAATGTACACAGGCCCCAAGCAGCAAGGTCAAGCAGATGCGCACTAAAGCCACAAGCCAAAGCAAATGCTCGCTCCAGAGCTGATTATCTCAGGTGTTGGTCACAACCACAGAAAGCCCAGACATTTGCTTATCATCCATTTTCAGGCCTTGTGTTTTCCTCGGGTTGTACATTGAGGACATGAACTCTAAGGCATCTTGTGGGACATCCTGAGCCTCAGGACCATTGTAGAACTTCACATTCTCTGCCACCCTTTAAAGTAAAGTACATAAGACTGGGGACGCATTTTCTTTGTCGGCTTGGAATACTCCCACAGCTGAGGAGTGGGCAACTTCCTGTATGCTAAGCTGATCAACAGAGAGCCTGGGGGAAACTGATCCGGAGTGACAGCGTGTCCATTGACATGTGCCAAAAGGATGACGCTCATTTGTCACCTCCATGCTTTCTGAAGTGGCATGAGAAATTTTAAGAAACTACAACAGGATCCTTACCAAAGCCCGGCTTCCTGTTTCACTTGTGGATTCAGAGCTGTAAAGATCTAGGTTTCAATTTTAATTTGTTAATGTTCCATATCAGTGACGTGGGGAGGATATGGAGATTACCCAGGTCTGTTCAAGAATCTGTGCAACATAACCAGGTGTTTGCATGACGTCCAGCATTTCAGGAGCCAGAGGCCTCAGCTGCAGTCTGTGACTGGCCCGCCAAGCAGCGATGATCTTGTAAACTGGAGCAAGTAAAGGTCAGCATCCTTTACCAGAAGAGTGAGGTAAGGACGGAGAGGAGTGGACACCCCAGGCCTTAAGCAAGCAGGTCCTTCCTTCTGGAAGTGGGTAGGTATGCCACATGTTCAAGGCATTGGAATTCCAGGTCCATAGCTCTCATAGAGTGCCTGAGAAGAGCCTAGCCTTCAGATGTGGCCATGTGGATATGGAAGAGGCCCCTTTGCTGGGGTCAGTGGGGGTCAAGGTTTTTGAGGTCTCAGATTTCCTGCCAACTGCCCTTAAATTTTGTTGATTTACCACCTAACCTTTTGAGATTGCGAGTTCTTGACTAGTGAAATGAGGTTAAGCAAAGTGATCTAAGTTTCTTTGCAGCTTTAATTCCTTGTTATTCTAGGTAATCAGCAAGGCAAGCGGTTAAGCAGTCGGGGTACTGGGGCGCTGAGGGTCACCTTGGCATGACGTTGGCTTCCTCAGCTCCCCGAGTTAAGTTTGCTCTGCAGGCACAAATGCATGTGCAATGCTGGCAGAACTGATTCTCAGACCTATTCCTATTTACTCTGCTTCAGTGACAGGATCATCCCTCAGGGTTTGCACAGACCTTGGCTCTACTACATACTGGATGGGAAGGTGGCTGCCCCATGCTTTGAGAATGAGGAATGAGACTTTTTTTTCTGTTATCCAAAGGCCATAGGCCATTTTCCCTGATGCTAAACATAGTCAAAGAGACAGACTCAGCCACAGAGAAGTGCTTGTCCACGGGGCTGCTCCCCTGGACATCATGGGGGCCTGAGCTCTCGCTTCAGTGCCTGTAATGAATGCTTGACGTTCAGGCCAGTTAGTTGGAACCAACTTTTATTTTTGCCCTCTCGGCCCCAGTGAGAAATGTAGGGAGCATTTATTAGTCATAGGCACAAGGGCTCTGGGTGGGTCAGCCAGAAGTCAAAACCTGAGGGAGCTGGTGCAGGTAAGGCCTGTGCAGTATGCTGGACCCAGCATTAATTAGAAACACTGGTACCCTTGACAGAGTTAGCTTGTATAAGCTGTTGAGGCCTGTGTTCACTTCATAAAGACGTTTTATATGGTATTCCTGGCAACAGCTGGACACTTAAAAAGAAAAATAAAAGAAACATTATTGGTAGCTGAGGCAGGGAGAAGTTGCCTTCTTTGCCATTCAGGTGTCCACACTCTCCTTTCTCTGAGGCCAGGGGTGGTTGTAGAAGTTGCTTCTGCCTTGATGGAGCTTTAGGGAAGGATGCTAGTGTTTCCCAACGCTGGCTTGCTGAGCTGGAAAGTTGCAGAGTAGTTTAAATAAAGCAGAGCCTGTGCTCTGAAGTCTGCTCTAGACTGGTGAACATATGGGGTTTCTTGCCTGCTAATTCTCAGGCCAGAAATTAAGGTTAAAAATCCCAAGGCAAAAGCAGTGATTGCCAAAATCCCTGGGGAACATTAATGAGGTTGGGTGGGCAGGAGTCAGAGATGCTTCTCCATTCTGCAGTCCTTTGGAGATGCTACCTGCTGGAGCCATGTGGGGCCTAACATCAGTAGCATCAAGTCTGGGGAATCCTAGGTTGATTGCATGCTGGTCTCCTACAGATGAAGCTTGCCCAAATTCACCTTCTAGCCAACCTTAGCTATTTAGGGAGAAGCAGATAGAAGAAGTTTTCAATGGTAAGCCAGAAAAGAAAGGCAATAGCTGGAAGCCATGGAGAAGTTACCCAAGCATGGTAGTTATCAAGCGCCTGTCTTTCAGTTTCAGCTCTGTATCAGCAAACGTCCCCAAGAATCAAGAATATCAGTTTTTTGAAGAGAGAAATTGCTCCAAAGACATACCAAGTATGTTGAAAAGCTATCGGGCATGTTAAGGAATGAGGGGAAGACACAGAACACTGGGGTCTCAAAGAGACAGAAGCTGGGAAGGGAGTTATCCCTCCAAGGCTCTCAAGAGACCATTTTATTTCTGTCCTGCCTATAAGAGACACTGGGGAGACAATTGAAGAGGAAGAGGCACATCTTCTCCCAGTCCTGTCCTTGCTAAGTCTCCCAAAGCCACCCTGCTTTGCCTGGCTGTGGCAGTCTGTTCCAATGGCAGGGGTTCAAGCTGCTCCCAGAACCCATATAAATGGCCAGTACGCATTTCCAGAGATTGCCTCACCAACTGGCTGGTAGCCCCAACACAGAGTCAGAATCTCAGTGCATGAAGCTGTACGTAGCCATAAGTCTTAATTATTCCAGTCATGTGTGCCCTCAGTCCTTGGAATAGCTCCTTTATTCCAGGGTCTGTCTCTTTGTGACCCCAGTGTTCTGGATCTACCCCTTCATTCCTTCCGTATACTCAATAGTGTTTCAATATTCTTAGTGAGTCTTTCGAGCAACTTTCCTCTTTAAACAAATGGATGCTCTTGGTTACTGGCTAGATCCTTGCTGGTGCAGAAAGAGTGACTGTTCTTTACCGAGCAGGGGACCAGGCTGCTCATGGATCTTAGACAGCAGTTTCTTTGGTGGTGCTGCTGTGAAGCCCTGCTTGATTTTTCTTGGGTTGTTTGTAAAAAGCATCCTAGTGAGGAAGGGCTGCTGAGATCAGCCAGCAAAACAGACTTGGGGATTGGTGTGCTGCCAGTCAGGGAAACAGAAAGCTTGAAAGTTCTAAAAGAGGGTGCCCCTTGATCTGCTCTGAACAGTATCTCATCTGGACTTCAGGAATCAGTAAGAGGAACTCTAGAGTCTCCTTCCAAAGGTCGTACCCCCCCCCCCATCTTCATCAACAACTCTTGTATCTTCCCTCTGTGAATCAAGCATGTTGGAAAGCATTCTTGTGCCGAACATGAAGGTTTCTGTAAAGACAAACAAACAAAACAAACACAAAACAGAATTAGTGGTAGAAAAGAATCCTTCTGTCAGATCTATAAAGACAATAAGAGATGCTCCAACTTGGCAGCAGATCATTTAGTTTGTGGGAAGAAACTATGAGATACCTATCTTTGTTTTCAACAAAGTAAATATTTAAAAATATACATACTGTTGTATATATTCCTCTGTTCCAGCAGGAAACAGTAGTTGCAAAAGAGTCTGAACCACAACTGAGGAATGGTGAAGAAATTCGAAGAGAAAGCCACATTGCTCTGCTGTTGTGTATGAACGGCTGTAAGTTAATTGCTTTCCTGTAGGACAAGAGGGAACTATGCCGCTGAGGGATGTGAGAGCAAGTGTGTGTCTGTTCCTTGAAGCCCTGGGTAGCCTGGGATGGAAGTTGTCACCTGCCTGTTTCTTGTTCTGTGACTGTGACAGACAGCCACTCAGGTCCCAAAGGTAGCATCTTTCCCTTGGATAACTTTCTCTGTGTCCAACAGTGGTTTCTTTGAGTTCTCAAGGGTAGGGGATCTTCTGTGGAGGGAGTGTTATCATTCATAAATGTGTGTGACCCAAGGCCTGTCCCACAAGGGGCAGCAGCGGCAGGCCTCGCTGGGTCCCCTTTGCGAGTGAGAGACAGACAGATGTGCCATGCAGAGAGAACTGGGGCACAGCATTTATTTAGTGAGTTATGGAGGGGGAAGGGAAGGGGAGGAGGAAAGGGAGGGGAGGAAGAAGGGAGAGATGCAGAAGCTGTCTCTCCAGAAGAAGCAGAGAGAAAAAGAGAGAGACTGGAGAAGAGGTGGGAGTTCCTCTTGCCTCAGCGGTGGTGGTGGTGGTGGTGGTGATTGTGGGGGAGGGTTGGGAGTGGGCGGAGCTTATATCTTAAGGGGACAGGGTACCAGGTGACAGACATTACAACAGGGAGCACAGAGAAAACCTATAGCCACATAGTATGTATCTCATGTAGATGCCAAAACATCCCAAAGTAGCTTTGTGGTCAGCCTCTCTGAGAGAGAAGAACGGGGAGGGGGGCAGAGAGAGAGGTTTGTGTTTATGTGAGAATGCCCATTGCTATCCTGTTCTACATAAGCTGGTCTAAGTTTCCGTCTTCACTTCTCCTCCTCGTCAGAGCACTGTCCCATAGCTATTTTCTTTTCTCTTTTTTAAGAACTCCCAGAGTCACTATGTGTACCCACATTGCAGTGCCCCTGGAGTCACAGATGCGGGTAAGAGGCTTCCCTTGTTGCCCAGATATTGTTTAGTTGGGGAGATGGTGTCTCTTGGTATTGAGGATTCTTTCCTCATCTCTTGTAGCCAAATCCTATTGCCCAGGGGAAAACTTCTGCCTTATACCTATCTTGTGCTTCTCAGAAGCCAGAGGACATAGACTCTGGGTAGAATGGGGACAGGTCTTCTATGAAGACCAACATCTGCCCAAGGTAGACAGCAGTACAATCCTGTGCTCTCTCGCGGATGTAGTGAAATCTAGAGCTTCTCTTGGCCCCCACACGTTCCCTTCTGCTGTGATGAAACTGCTTTACCCGTGAGGTTAGAGTACTTGGGGTCTCCCCAAAATTCACACGTTAGAGCGCCAAGGTGATAATATTGAAAGGAGGGCTGTGGAAAGCCATTCAGTCACAAGGGTGGGGCCCTCACATGTGCTGTTAGTGTCCTGAAAAGACCCCAATTTATTCCTCACTCCCTTCAACCAGAGGAGAACAAAAGACACCATCTGTAACCTGGAAAGTGGTCCTTGGCCAAAACTGACTCTGGTCCATTGATCTAAGATGCCCCAGCTTCCAGAGCAGTATAAGGGCACTAGTCCATAGGACTTTATATCACAGGCCAATGAATGAGCACTAAGAACCCCACTGGTCTGTGTCTCAGGATGCTGGGAACATGCCTCTTCCTGGGATACCTATGCTTCGCAGCTTTCAGCACTTCCGTTTGCCATGGGCCACTTGGCACTCACCAGTCTCTGGCCAATCAAACTGTTACCACAAAGCTCAACATTGCTTCTCAGAAATGTGGTTTCAGCTCTAACATCTCTACACCGAGGATGGGGACACCAGTGACGTGTGGTGGCTTCGTGGGCTCTCCACTTGTCCCTCCTGAGGCTAGATGCTGAGTCATACACCAAACAACAGGATATTGTGCCCTCTCCCTCCACTCCTCCAGGTTCAAGAACTCTTAGCACAGGCTCTCAGAACAAGTTAAGCAAACAAATGACGTTGCAGTGCTGTGGTCCTGAGGGCATTTAAGAAGGCTGGGTTGAGAAACGTGCCCCCTGTGTGACAGTACAAGGTAAGACAGTCATGTGCAGTTGTGTGGCCCAGACATCTGTGTTTCAATACAATGCTTATAACACACTTAAACCAATTCTGCCCACAGGACTGAGGATTGAAGGCAGGGCCTTGTTTATGCCAGGCAAAGCCTATACCATCAAACTATATCTCTCAGCCTAAAAGCAATCTTACATTAGTAATTTCCCATACTAAGGCGAACAGCATAGTTCCTTGAACATGTGAGTAAACTGAGGCAGGAAGTGATCCAGAGATTCCTCACATGGATGCCCTTGAAATGGAAGAAGGAGAACGTTCTGAGGGTAAACTCACTTACTGCCAAGTCAGATGACCTGAGTTCAGTTCTCGGAAACCACATGCTGGAAGGAGAAACCTGACTTCCCCAAGCTGTCGCCTGACCTCTGTATGCACACCTCCCCCATCACACTGAATAAGTACGTATGTGCCATTACAAACTAAAACTAAAGCTAACACTTTGCCTGAGGCTCTCTCTGTTCCGCCGGAGTTCCCGCGTTTCTGGGCTATCCACAATCAAATGCGATAGAACTTCCCTCAGGTTTCTGTAGAAGCTGTGCAGAAGATGCTCCTCGGAGGCAGGTCATGGGCTTTCCTGAGGCTCTGCTGCCGGAAAGTTTCAGACCCCTGATTTGTATTATTATTGTGTTCCTTTGAACTGACTGTGGTCTACAGTTTACAAAGCCCTGTGCAATGAGGAGAAGGACGGGCTAGAGAGATGGCTCAGGGGAGAGAACACTTGTGCTCTTCCATAGGTACCAAATTTGATTTCCAGGATCCACATTGGGCAGCTCACAACTGTTTGACTCCAGGACATCTGACACCCCCAGTAAACTGCACACATGTGGCACAACACACACACAAATGAAAATTAAAGTCTTCGAAAAAAGAAAGCCTGAAGTCGTGTGTACAGTTTCATTTAAAATATTTTCATTTTATTTTTAAAATTATGTTTGTGTGTGTCTCTGTGTGGGTTTGTACACATGAGTATGGTACCCAGATGAGGATGCTGTTCTCCTGGAGCTGTGATTACAGACCACGAGAGCCACCCAACATGGGTGCTGGATCTGTACTCAGGCCCTTGCAAGAACAGCACACATTCATAGCCACTGAGCAGCTCTCCAGCGCCCCCATCCCACCCTTGAAGCCAGCATGGGTATCTCCTTCCCTGGGCAGGCTCTGGGCACCTGCAGGGAGAAAGTGGCAGGGGCAGTACCCAACTACAGCCCCAGTGTACCGGCTCCTCCAGAATGAGCTTGCATTTCTCTGAACTCGTTCCTACCCAGTGGGAGAACCAGCATAGTTCTGGGACAGCAGTAGATAATGTTCAAGAGCAAGGCTGTGGGAACCCTGGGATCTGGATGGAGGAGCGAAGGGCTCGGGCTAGCCTGCTTTTTCTGGAAGAAAGAGGGTTGGAGAGTTGACTCAGCAAAGGGCTGCTCAGCTCCAGGTTCAAGTTACCTCTAGCTAATGTTTGCAGTTTAGGTTTCCTATGGTAACTTTAAATACATACACGATAACTGATGTTATAGTTAACATTTACCCTCTGTTTCAAGACCGGTGTTTGGTTTCATTGTTCTCTCTTTAAGGCTGTGTAGCGGACACTGCAAGGCATTACCCAGACCCTCCCAGGAATGTCTTATCCTCCCTCCAGTTTCTGGAACTTACAACTGTAGAGGACTTACATCTAAGGTCTCCTCACACAATTACACTCAGCCTAAGGGAGCTGTGCTGTCTAGGATTTCAGTCATTGGGTCAGCCTAGGGAGAGAGGAAGGTGGAGGGGATTGTAAAGCCTGGCCTTCATTTGCAACCACTCTAATTGGCCAAAACCTCCCCTCCTCTCCCCTCCCCTTCCCTTCTCCCACAGCACCTCCCTCTGCTTCCCTTTTCTCCTCTCCTCTTCTTTCCTCCCAAGAGCACCCTGTCTCCTGCTGACCAGTTAAGGCCTCTGTGTTCTGAATCTCAGCTCTATTTTGGCACTGTGTTCTGAACCCCTTTCCTAAATAAGCCATGCTCACACAAAACCCCTAGAAACTTGAGGTTTCTAGGAAACCCAAACTGTGGCAAAATAGCCAACCATCCTTCACCTGTGTTGTATTCAAGTCAACCTATTTAGGTGCTCCTGTTCCAATTGTTTTAATCAATCTCTTTCAGTGATTTAGCTGGTTTACCATGGTCGCTGTCAGGTTTTTTTTGTTGTTGTGGTGGTGGTTGTTTTTGTTTTGTTTTTAATGTGCCTTTGAATTTCTTGTCAAAATCTCTTCCTTTGACTTCTTACCCTGACACTGCTAGAATAGAGGGAGATGATGCTTACAAAGATGTCTTTGGGATTTCAATACAGCTCTTTGGAGCCAACCCAACCCTGCTTGCCAGTGTTCAGACTGGTGGAACCCTCTACACCTCCTTTAGTGAGTTAGGCTCCGCCCTCCCCTGCTCAAGCAGCCTAAGGGATTACAGGTGAAATGCTGGTTGGTCTCTGGCCACTCTAGACCTAATACTAAAGACCTTTCTATCTCCGTGTTGAGACTTCTGGTTAGCCTTCTAGTCAGCCATCTCTGGCATGCTCAGGGAGCAAGTCCACCCAGAGAGATGTTTCTAAGTGTCGGGCGGGTGTGAGGGAGGTGATGGCTGAGCTGTGCGTTGTCTGAGACTGCGCATTCCACAGTTTATGTGCTCCCACCAGGACATGTTTCTGAAGAAAGTAATACTTGAGTAAATTGTCCTCTTGACGTAAACCTATAATTTAAAAATTATATATATTTAGAGAACAAGTCAAAACAGGAAGTGCATTCCCAAAGTAGATGAAAGTATTTGTGGCTAAAATACCTCCGCCATCATAGTAGACATGTGTCACTTAAATTTAAATAGGAAGACTAGTACAGGAAAAAAGAATGACTGGGCTCCAGTCAGAGAGTTCCAAGACTGGAGGTGACTTTCTCTTTGTGGAAGGCTGGGTGCTCCTCACCCCTACCGAAGGGGCCATTGCAAGAGTGGAGTCTGGGTTGAGACAAGGCAAAAAACAGAGGAATGCGTGTTTTCATGGGGGGAAAAAAGTAAAGGACAAGAGAATTAATCTAAAATTCAGAGAGTCAACAAGGAAGAAAACAAAACTTAATAAGGCAAAGGTCATTGAGATGATAACATAAATCCCTTCGACTAAGATGCATCTTGCTCGTTTGCTTCTGTGTATAAAAACTAGTTCCCTGGGGAAAAGCATCCAGGTCTAAATCACTCACTACACACAATCTTTACTATTGACATTTATCTAGGAATGATTGTGCTGCATACCCTATTCTGGGCCAGAACTCCTGGCCCTCCGTCCTCAGTTTCACGTGTGGTAGGATTGCAGGTTGTGTTGGCATGCCAGTTACAAAATATCTTACTATGCAAAGAAGGGAGTTAAATCTGCTCTTACAGATAAAGAGACAGACAGAAAAGTCAAGTATGAAGTCTAGATCTAAAAACAAACAGAACTCAAATGATATAGTCAAACCATAGCAGGTTTTCCCAAGTGGTAATTTTCTCTGCTTTCAAGTATCCTGGAGCCGCATGGTGTTTGCTGTTGCTCAGGGGAAAGAGAATCCAAATACAGAGGTGGTGTGTGTGACCAGAGAAGCATGGAGACTGTCAATCAAGTGTCTCCAAAGTGGCAAATGGAGGGCAGACCACGTGTCGTGGCCAAGGTTCCAGCCGATGGGAAAGCAGCTTGAGCCTGCACTTTTCCCGTTCTGGCCTTCTGCAGATCTGCTGATTGCAGCGGAGGAAATGGTTTCACTATCAAAAGGGGATTTATGCCACATGGATTGACTTCTCATTCATCTTTGAGCTTTTCAGAACATGTATCATACAGTAATTTGTAAATAGCACATGTGCAGTAAATATTTTAAATAGAGAGAATGAAAAAATAAACATACTAATTAATGCTACTTTTATACAGCCTAGATACATGGTTTTCCACAGTTCATCAGATCTGGCTGGCTGTGGGAGGCAATGCTGAACCTCAGCAATCCTAGGTTTCTGTGTTCACATTCCTATCTGGTCCTTGTCCTGGAGTGTGGCTGTACCCAGGGATTATTCTAAAGAACAGACTATGGTAAAATAAATGGGACCAGGTTATAAAGACTTAATAGCCTCTGTCTGACCCATCATCCTGCATCCCCTTGCTTGGTCACCTTGACAGAAGCCAACTGCCATGTCCTGAGTCATGCTGTGAAGAAACCACAGAGGAAATCATTGAGAGTGTCACCGGCCACAGCCGGCAGAGAACTGGAACCTTCATCCAATGGCCACGGAGGAGCCCGGTCACCCAAGAGTCACTGGGTGAGCCTGGGAGTGGATCCTTTCCCACTTGGGCCTCAACGCCAACAGCTCTACTGCAGTCTTTTCTATACACTGAAAACGTTACTCAATAACTAGATGTGGGGTTCTGATCCACAGACATGACAAGTAACTCCTACAGTGTCCACACACAAAAGCCAAAGTTTTCCAGCCATTTCATTGCTGTTGAGACCAAGATCACAAAAGACCGACTAAACTTTCATAGACACTTGTTTTCTCATAAAGAAGACAGCAGTGATGTGCTTAAGATGATGCTCATTGATGGGTATTTGTTGCCTCCTTTATCAACCCCTCTGCATCCCTAATCTTCAACATCTTAATAGACTAACACTTTTTATTTTGCATATAAGAATGTTCTGTCTGCATGTCTATCTGTCCTCTGTGTGTTTGCCTGGTGCCTACAGAGGCCAGAAGGAAGTGTCAGTGCTCCCTGGAACCAGAGTTACAAATGGTTAGGAGCTGCCATGTGGATGAAAGGAATTGAACCTGCTTCTTCTGGAAGGTTAGCAAGTGCTTGTAATGGATGAACTGTCTCTCTGGCCCTTTGAGAATGGTATTCCCTCCCAGCAATACCACTTTTGGGTATATACCCAAAGGATGCTCAATTGTGCCACAAGGACATGTGCTCAACTATGTTCATAGCAGCATTGTTTGTCATAGCCAGAACCTGCAAACAACCTAAATGCCCCTCTGTTGAAGAATGGATAAGGAAAATGTGGTACATTTACACAATGGAGTACTACAGAAAAAAAATGACATCCTGAAATTTGCAGGCAAATGGATGGATCTAGAAAACATGATATTGAGTGATGTAACCCAAACCCAGAACATGTCATATGTACTCACTCATAAGTGATTTTTAGATGTAAAACAAAGAAAACCAGCCTACACAATCCCAGAGAACCTAGACAACAATGAGGACCCTAAGAGAGACATACATGGATCTAATCTACATGGGAAGTAGAACAAGACAAGATCTCCTGAGTAAACTGGGACCTTGGGGACCATGGGATAGGGTTGAAGGGGAGGGGAGAGAAAGGGAGGAGAACAGAGAAAAATCAATTTTTTAAAAAAAGAGAATGGTAATCCCTTTACTAGAGAATTTTATCTTTTTCAAAAGAATAGGATTGTAAGGCATTCCATGTTCACTCAAGCAAGAGTGTGGTGTAGAGGTGAGGGTACCAGAGAATGCTGTCACAAATATTCATTCTTGAGATCTTTTTTCTTAAGTAACAATGATTCAAGAAGCAACTTCCTTAATACCTTTATGTGTGTGTGTATGGGAGTGTTGACTCTCTCTACCATGTGGGATCCAAGAATTGGATTCAGATCATCAGTCTTGGTGGCAAGCACCATACATACTGAACCATCTTGCTAACTCCCAAAAGTAGCTTCTTAATACTACTTTCTTCTTATTTGGAGAAATAAAAAAAACCAATTATAAATATAAGAGTATTTTCCCCTGCTAATGATGTGCTTAATACAACATTTTTCATGGAACGACAGCAGTGCTCTGAACAGCCGCTTACGTGACTGAACGCGGCGCTTGGATATTTGGACGCTTCATAATGAAGCCATTTAGAAAATTCCCCGAAAATCTAGTACTCTAGGAAAAGAAGAGGTTCTCACACTGTAAAATCCTAAGCATCTCGTCTGTAGAGATGAAGTATTTTCTGAAAATCCCTTGAGTGTATCATAAAAGGAAGCATGAGATGAGTGTCTGGATGGGACTCCTCCCCTCTGGTGGCCACTGTCAACAAATGGCCTTTGGAAAACCTCTGACACAGAGGTTCTGTGGAAGTCTGTGGTGGTTGGGGGCATCATGTACTGAGTGGCTGGCTCTTAAGCACGAAGAAGTTAAGTCTGGCATTGGTGGAAGAAAGAGAAGTTTTTTCTCTTCTGAGCAAAGATCAACAAGTACAGTCATTGTCCAAGGCAAATGTAACTCGATGTGAGCTCCATGCTCTAGGCTAGCACGTGACAACTTCTGAACTGTGTGGATGTTTGCTCACCACAGTGCATCTGCCATGTAAATACTGCCTCCCCGCTGAATACATGAAACTGGAGATTAGAGAGACAGATTAACACGGCCAAAGCCACCCAAACAAATAAAGGGTTAGGGCGAGATTCAACCTTGGGTTGTTTTGATTTTAAAAGAAAAATCTGGATACTTTTGAATATATTCCTGACTTCAGTTGCAATGTAAATTCCAACCTTATGTCCACCGCTTTCACCTGTAATGGCGACCCACAACTACGCGTAGTCAAAGGCCGTGAGCCCTGTCATCACGCTGCACGTGTAAAGAGAGAAGGGCACAAAGGTCAGAAGGACATGAAGGCCCCAAACAACACAGAATTTGGAGAAAGTCAGAAGTACCTTTGTGAGGTGTCTCCTCTGGGGTGTCTCTGAGAGGGAAGTCCAGGCTACATTTCAATCTTTTTTTGGGAAAACATTAATTTTTTTTTGACTCTTAGGATTGAAGAAGGAGGAAGAGGAGGAGGAGAAGGAGGAGGAAGAAGAGGAGGTGGAGGAGGAGGAAGAGTGTGTGCTTCACCCCGCTCTAATTTTTTGCAGTGATTGCCTGGTGCCTGTAGCTGCGTCCCCTGCCACAGTTGTATAGCCATTACACAGAAGGTCTGTCTAGCTAGTTATTTATTTACTGTCTACTAAAAATCACATTGTGAACATTTCAGTCTGTCAGCCTGTTGTACTTCTGGTGACTGTCTTATATTTCCCATCATTCTTCTGTTGATTTTCTCCCCATATCTTCTACTTTCCCTCATTAATCCTCCTAAACCCTGGGAGGTAAGAGTGGGCATACAATTTCCTCTTTATTTTAAAATACTGTTTAGAGTTTTGCTTTGAAATTGCTTTTAGAACTGTGTGTTTGGCTTGCCTAAGTGAACCTGTAATAAACACTGCTGAATTCTCCCCAAATTACCTCGAAGAATTACCTGCTTATCTGGAAGTCCCATCAATGTAATTTTAAGGGATTTTGTTTTGATTCTGCGGCTCTGAGTCTTTGAACTTTCCTGCCTTAATTCTTCAGTCTTTCCACAGGAAAAGCTCTGCTGAGAACGGGCACACTGCAGTGCATTTCCTTGTAAATGCTGAAGACAGTGTTCTTGTTTCTACTTTGGTCCGTGTGATCCCAGCTCCAAAGGAAGCTAGATCTCCGAGATTAGGACAGTTTAGTCTGGAAAGGAGACTAGTTAAAGGGGACGTGATTGAAAGCCATTTATAATCGGGAGCATGCTTGGGAAACAGAAATGATCCAGTTTTAACCTTTCCAGAAACCCAAGGAGGAAACAGTCCATGTGGCAGGGAAGCAAAGACTTGAACCTGAGCTGTGAGTGCCTTTCAGGATCCTTAGAAGCCCCCCCCCCCCCGTATTGTTAATACTGTTCTGTAAAGAAGAACACTGAGCCGAAGGATAGCCCTCAAACCTGCACCGCCCTGGGGCGGGGGTGTAAGCAGCACCACCGAGGCTTCAGCTTCAATTCCTGCCTTCGGGTCCTGCTCTGGCCTCCCTGGGTGATGATATAAACCCTTTTCCTCCACAAGTTGTTTTTGGTCAGTGTTTTATCACCACAATAGAATGAAAACTAAGTTCCTGGGTTTAGACTCTGCCTCTTGGTCTCTCTAAAGATGATCTCTCTAAACCCTGGTGTTTTCTTGTATTAAATAAAAATAGTAACAGAAGATATATCAGAGGATGTGGTGGAAGATTTAGTACAGGATGACCCCCCCCAATACTGAATTATTTGGGTTGCTATCTCAGGGAGAGGGGAGAGAAGGGTGAGGAACAATAATGACGTGGACTGGACGATGGAGCCAGTAGTCAGGGAAGCAGCATTTATTCTGGTGAACGTGTGGCTGGGGGAGGGGCAATGATTGTCACAGGTTTCTTCACATGGTTTGTGAACAGCAGGAAGATAGTTGCTGCCCTGCTGTGGGCATGTGTTGCCTGTGTTTGCTGACACAGGCTGCGCTGGATTCACTGACTATCCACAGGAAAGGGTGAAGCAGAAGTTGAAGCTAGGCGGTCAAGATGGGGTCACCAGGATAGGTTCAGCTTCTTGCAGAAGCATAAGCA
Source organism: Ondatra zibethicus (assembly GCA_004026605.1). Taxonomy (NCBI): domain Eukaryota; kingdom Metazoa; phylum Chordata; class Mammalia; order Rodentia; family Cricetidae; genus Ondatra; species Ondatra zibethicus. The sequence continues at coordinate 12,078 of PVIU01013591.1, read as the reverse complement.
GCCAAGAGATACGAGGCCAGGAACATGGATTAGAATTTGTACCTTACCAAGCATGTACCGGGATTGTAATCTCAGACTTCCCCTTTGTGTTCAGTGGCCCTGTGGCTGCTGACAGAGCTGGAGGCATCAGAGAATGGTGCAGACTCACAGCGCCCACATGAAGCTAAACTCCCTTAACCTTCCTGGGTGTAGCTGGGCCCTAACCCCTTAACCTTCCTGGGTGTAGTGGGCCCTAACGTCTTCCTCGGGGGAGGTGGTGAGAAGGCACAATGTCAGCAAACACCGACGCCGGGAGTCCGGTGAGAGGGATAGGACAGACTCATTTATTTAACAACTGGGGACAATGTATATACTCCCCTCATTGACTAGGCACAGCCAGAAACTCTGACAGCAACTGCTGCTAGGCCCTAGAACACCTTAAAATAATATTCTACAACACCCAAGCAAATGCCCTTCCATCTATTCAGGCAGTGCTGACCGTCAAAGGTCAAAGGACACCACACACAATGCTCTGTGCACAGAAGAACAGAACAGTGTGAGGTGCACGGTGAAGATGAGGAAGATGGAATGATGGTGGGGTGGCCTAGGAGTCTGTGTTGCTCCCTGCTGTATTCTTGCTCTGGGCATGAAGTAACACTGTATTTTTTGAATAATTACTTTTTAAGGAAGTAACCAGGCATTGTGGTAAATAACTGCAATTCTAGTTCTTCAAGAGATTGAAATAAAGAGGCTCACAAATTTAAAGCCAGCCTGGGCTATGTAGCAAGGCCCTGTCCCAATAATAATAATAATAACAATAATGTGAGATAAGTAGAAGAATGTGGTTATATGACATCAAGGATGGTCATGACAGAGATGGTGTTCTCTAGAAGGACTTCTGCCACCTGAAAGGACGCCTGTGGAAGAGAAGTGAGCCAACACTGGCAGCCAGCTGGCCAGAGTTTCCCCAGCTCACCTCCACATGCCAGCTCCTGGGAGAGCTGAGCTCCCGTGTTTGTGTTCCTTATCTCATTAAGAAAAGAATTTAAAGAGGGCCTATAGTCAGGATATATTGCATGAGAAAAGAATCTATTTTCAATAAAAGGTAAAAATGAAAAAAATAAAAGAATTTAAAAGCAGATTCAGAAAGGCAGTTGGAGAGTTTTATTAGGGTTTCAGAGAAGGATACAGAACAGACAAACAGAAAAATCGCAACAGTGGCCCGAAGTGAGTCAAGAGGTCAGAGAAACAGAGAGAAAGGCCAGAGCATCAGGGGAACGTGCTGAGGGATGCTGAGCCATGTCTGAGTTGAGAGGACACCCAGGTACAGCTTTTGTGTCCCAGGGCAAACGATTGCACCAGGGACTCATGTGAGAACAGAAGTGAAGCAACTAGTTAACAAAGGGAATAGACTCCCAAGAGTGGACAAAAGTCAGAGAGCTGAGGAAAGAGCCCCAAAGTGTCCAGCCATGTGGCAGATAGCTCTTTATAGGACCTTATTATAGTCCAGCCTCTGCCTCTCTTGTTTGTATTTCAAAGCCCTCCCTGACCCACTCGAACACATACCCCCAACATACACATACTCCACTTCTTAGACACAGCGCCAGGCTTTCTCGGCAACCTTCCTTCTTTCATATATTGATCTTGATACTTTAGTCCCAGTACTCCTGACACATGGCGTTCTAGAAACAGCAGAACTCTCCAGTGGGAGGGACTGTCCATTATTGCACCATTGGGTGCAATAGGTACCCAGCCTTCCTCTCCTCTTCGCAGAGGCTGGCAGTGGGCCCTTGATGGACTTTGGGAAGTCACCGAGGACCTTAGGTGATGGGGGCTGATGAAGGATGTTAATGAGGCCCTGTGCCAATCCATGTAGTTCCCGTGGAAGATAAGTTTTCAGGAAGTTTCTTTAGAAAGTCGAGTTGGGGGTAGAGTGGGGCGGGCTGGAGCTCCAGAAATGGCTCTGAGGCTAAGACCAATTGCTGTTCATTCAGAGGACTCAAGTTCAGCTACAGACTTGCAGTTGCCTGTAACTCCAACTCAAAGGGACTTCCCCTCCCTCATCCGGACTCCTGGGGCATCTGCACACAGGCAGCATATGGATACACACACAGACACGGAAATAACAATAAAAAACAAATATTTTAAAATAAAATGGGAGTTTAAAAATATGTTAGGTTTTCCACATAACCTTATGTTTTAGAAAACACATCTAGGGATTTTCTCACTAGTTTTATTTCTAGATATATGTAGATTTATATGAGCTTGTAAAACTAACAAGCAAACAAATACATGGAGATCCACAGGAGTTTGCCTCCCAGTTGTTAAGGTATTTGAACGACAGCCTCCTACAAAACTGGAGCTCAGTGAGCAGCACCAGCAGAAGCTGGCGCGGGCGGCACCGGGATGCCCTCCCTTCGCCGGGCGGCCCCTCCGATGGCCCTTCTAGCTGCACCTCTTTCCTTTCACCCCTGCCGAACGCTCATCCGTTCATCCACCTCCGTTTCAAAAGCCTCAAGCTGGGCCCCCTCTGACCTCCTCTTTTAAATTGTCATATTTTGTGTAGCTCTCCGGGGATCCACCTGGGTTGTTACGTACATCAATCATACATTACTTTTTATTACTGGATATGATAATATAGATGACTGGATAAGACATAGTTTATTTGGCCATTTTTTGACGGAAAGATGTCTGAATATTTTCCAGTTTAAGGTCATCATTAAGAAAGTTGCTATAGGGCTGGAGAGATGGCTCAGAGGTTAAGAGCATTTGACTGCTCTTCCAGAGGTTCTGAGTTCAATTCCCAGCAACCACATGGTGACTCACAACCATCTGTAATTTGATATGGTGCCTTCTTCTGGCATGTAGGCAGAGCCTGTATACATAATAAATAATAAATCTTAAAAAAGAAAGTTGTTATAATCAGTCTGGCACATATATCCATATCTTTAGACTTTGCATGAATGAAAAATAAACTTGTCATAGAATATTTTGGTTCATTCATTAACAGCATATCTATGTTCCCCACCTACTTATCCTGTGTAACATTAACCTTTTCTGCAATAGACGCTACAATAATAATAGCTATCAACTTGTTGGTGGGGTATACATATGCATGTGCATGAGCACACGTGGGGTCAGAGGACAGCATTGGGTGTCTATACACAGGCATCTTTTATTCAAGATCAACTTTGGTCATCTCACTGTTACTCATTTGCCACCTGATTCGGGTCCTCCTGCTTGACAGGCAAGTACTCTGCTGACTGAGTCATCTCCCCAGACCCACTAGTACAAATTCCTTAATGCTTTTAGATGTTCGTGAGGCAGGAAAATAGAAGAGGAAGGGAAATTCCAGAGATTAATATATGAAAGGCTGGTATCCTTTGGTCTAGCTGGGCTTCCTTCAGCTGAGTGAGCATACTCAGAAGCAAGCCTGCATTATAAAACTTGAAAGAGGCAGATACTATGTTAATGACCCTTGAAAGATCACGTCAGACCACAGCTCACCCTTCTCTACTGTCTTGCCCTGTCGGAGCCTAGCACAGAGGAGACATGGCACAACTCCAGCCTCTATATTTCTCTTTTAGTAAACTATTTGCACCCATGTAACTGACTGTGTTTCTTTGTACAATTCATTGTAAAAAGGCACGAGAACCTAGGAACTCCAGTGCTTGGTCTAAGGATTCACATGCCTGATCTGCAACACTGGTATTGTATGTACCAGCCAAGAGCAGGATGCCTGCGGTGTGTCAGACACCTCTCTATATGCTGAAAGTGCATCAATCCGTTGGTCACTCGAGAAGGTCGCTCATGTCTCATTTTATGATTCTAGCGATGAGCCTATAAAAGCACTGAGATGACTTAGCTGAAGACACAGTAGGAAGCACTGAGGTTGAAGTTCAGCTGAGAACGGAAGCAGCACCTGCAACTTTAGCCACTTTGTTCTGTTGTCTTTCAGGTCTGTAGAGTCTTTACAAAGCCCCTGTGAGTGCTTTGGTTTCAAAGACGACCTCTAGTCACCTGTATCTCTACTCCACCAAGGTTGGTAGAAGATAAAAATCAAGATGATGGATTAATAAATAAAACTTTGCCATCATTCCTGAAGTCTGATTTGCAGGATGTAGTTTAGTGTGAGAGTCTGTTGACTCATTGAACTTCAAAATTAGTGGATTCACCCCTCCAGTAAGGCAATACTGAACTGCTTTGTGAAGTCTCACGCAGTGAGAGCAAGGGCTGAAGAAGCAGATGGGAGTCCAAGCTTTCTAAAGATGGCTCCTTCGCAAGGAGCAGGACACTCTGCTGTATGTGTGCACTCCCCAAATGTTCCGTATTTTAAATATGCTATTCCATCTTCCCAGAAAGGAAAGACCAGAGAGACTTGGGAGCCAGTTAACTGCACTCCCTTATGGTGTCCCTTTCCCGTATAAGAGCAGGGAACTAGCATTAGAATGCATCCTGGTATCTCAGATTAAGGTACTATGTGATGTGATTGTGTCAGTGCCTTGTTAGAATGCTCCCATCTATAGGAATTCATCCTGGCAGAGTTATGTGAAAGGAAACTGGGGACCACAGCAGTTTAGAGGCATGTCCAGGATGATAAAGCAGTTGCTATGGGACTGGACCCCACTCCACATCATTGGTTCTGATTCTGGATGCAATCCACTGCTCTTGGAAAACCCCACTGAGTGGGAGTGTATGAAAAAGAAGAGGTTTCCTATTCAAATCATTTCTCTGTTGTATAGTCGCACATAGTAAATAATCCCAGAAAAAGCCCACAAAATCAAAGTAGGCCCACAATGAGATTTTTAAAACTATGCTTTACTGATTTAATTAAACCAGAATTGAAACAGGGAATAAAAATATACCTAGAAGAAAGAGTTTACATGTACATTATAAAGCTAACCTAAAAACACAGAAGATTAGTCCTTAGTTCTTTTCCTTTTTTGTTTTTACAGAAACTTGTGTGTGCATTCATTTTCATTTTGGGAAAAATGTAGGGCACAAGTTATGGTTTTAGTGTTCACTGTCAATATGACAGAATCTAGAATTATCTGGAAGCTAGGCTTCTGAGCATTGGGGGTGCGGGAATCTGGGTGTGGTGTGGGGAGGGAATCTTGATTATGTTAACTGAGGTGGGAACCCCCGCCCCACTGTGGGTTTGAACTGTGTAAAAGGGAGAAGAGAAAGTCAGCAGCAGCGTGCACTATCGCTCTCTTTCTGAGCATGGATGGGAAGTGATCAGTTTCCCCAGCCTCATGCTGCCGTTTCCGGGATACAGATAAACCTTTTCTCCCTAAAGTGCTTTTGGTGGGAACATTTTTATCACAGCCGTATGAGAAGAAACTAAGCTATGATATGACTGAATCACCTTTTCTTCCAAAGAGCCAGTTGGCTGACGCAAATTTGTTGGTTGGTCTTATCATCCTAAATGGGACAACAAGGCCACCTGCTGAAATAGAAACCATCACTCTAAAAGGGGGAAATCCACCCTTGGGTTGTGACTTCTAACTTTGAGCTGATGGTTGATTATTAGAACACCAGCAGATTAGTTTAATACAATACCTGAACAAACGTCTGCAGGAAATATTGCTGCGGAGATGGGGTGTTAAAGTGATATTGCCACTGGGACGAGGGATAGATGAGGCTTGGGCCAAGAGGTGGGAGCTAAGAATGCTTCCCTCTACTCCACTCATTCATCATTCATCTTATATTCAGAAATTTTCTTGAAATAATGGTCAATCTCTTGTTGTAATTAACACATGAATATTTATAAGGGGAATTTTTATTTTCAGAGGGAGAGAAGTGCTCACAGTGTCATTGAAGTGACCAAAGTCACATTTGCACTCACTCCTCCCTTGGACTATATCCAGTGAAAGTCACATTTGCAGTCACTCCTCCCTTGGACTATATCCAGTGCAGTTTGGTGACTGCATGTTGTACACAGAACCAACTGTTTCAAATGAAGAAGAAATGTGGTGACGGGATGAAGCTCACTCCTGGTGAGCCATTTCATTTCAGACTGACTCCATGTTAAAACCCTGAGGCACAGATTGCCTGGTCCTACTTTGTCTAAGGGCCCTGTATTTAAGAAGGCTATAATAGAAATGAAACAGAAGGGGTAGGGGAGGCACTGGAAAGAGAAAAGGAGGAGGAGGAAGAAACTGCTCGCAGCTGATGTGATTGCTACTCCATTGGCGTTAGTCCCGCCATCTTGGCATTTGTTTTCTATTTACGCCATAAGCTTTTTGTTCCTCTAGTCCTACTTTTCTGTTTTTCTTGGATGAACTGGATGCTTTTTAGTATTTATTTGGGCTCTTCTATTGACTTTTGAACTATATCTCTGTGGTTGATCTTAAAATCATAATAAGCATATTTATATCCCCTCTACTTTTACATAGTATTTAATTCTTTACTAACAATGTCAGAGCCCTTTTCCTGAGGCAGACAAGTCATTCAAACTGACCATGATTAACTTACCATGTTTACTCTCTATGTTTTTACTTTCACATGTGCTGTGTGTGTAAAGTTAGCCATATATCCACATATGCAATGGCTTTTGGTATCTTTTATACTTTTGTCCTTTCTGTTGGCCTGTATTCTTTCCAGGAGCTCTAGGGTATCATTTTGTATATTTCACTTCAAGTTGCAAAATCTCTAACATTTTCCATGGTGTGAGTCTCACAGAAGAGTCTTCACACTCTGGTGAGAAATCAGGGCCCCTGGGCATCTGTCAGACTAGATGTCTGTGACTAGAGTCGCAGACATGCTCTCGGGGTGGGGTGGGGGGGTGGGGTGGGGGGTGTGTCAGCGAGAGAAGTGGGACTGAAGAGAGCACTGCGACCTGGGCAGAAGTCTGGTCTGGATTCTAACATTAGATGAATGTCTTTATTTGACATTATTTCCTGTAAATGAAAAATATTATCTTAGTATACAGTGTTCTGTACATTTTTATCTTTCTAACTTTGTTCTTTGACAGTTTCATACATGTATATTCTAATACATTCTAGTCATTCTGGCCCCAGTCTCTCCCACCCCTGCCCATCCCTGTCTGTCTCCCTCCTCTCTATAAACCCCTTCCGCTCATTCATGCCTTACTTTGACACATTAAACATTTTATTTCTTTGTTATTTCTAGTTTTCCTAGGAGAAGCCATCCATTGAACTTATAGAGATGATCTTAATGTTTTTTAAATAAAATATTAATATGTCAGCTCACATGTTTGAGTAGGTGATGTTGAACCGACCTTGGGTTCTGAGAACAAGCCCTACTTGGTTGTTGAGGCACACAGGCATCTCAGACAACTTCAGGACCCTGATCTCTTCTGTTCACTTGCATAAGGCTCAGCAGGTAAAAGCATTTGCTGCCTAAACCTGGCCATCTGAGTTCAATTACAGAATTCCACGATGGGGCTGGAACTGACTCGGATAATTGTCCTTTGTCCTCCACACACACACACAACAATAACAACAGAAATTAATGAAGAAGAGATTGTGTAGAGAGTTGTTGCCCGTTTTTCTAGAAGACTTCAACTTTAGCTGCACTTAAGCCCTATTATTCTTGCATTGTATGCATCTACTAAATTATTCATCTTCTAAATGTATCTACTAAACCCCTATTATTCTTGCATCATATGCATCTACTAAATTATTCATCTTCTAAATGTATCTACTAAACCCCTATTATTCTTGCATCGTATGCATCTAGTAAACAGTCTAAATTCTGGATAAAATGGGATTTGAAGAAAAGCATGTCTGCCTCAAGGGGGTGCCTCCTGTGCAGGAGGCACAAGGGAGGGAGGGGACAACCAGAAGGGAGGGCTGTTGTCCCTTTGGCTTTCTCTTTGCCTTCTAGTTAAACTCTCAGCTGCTTCCACTGTTACTGAGCTGCGGCTGCAGTTGGAATCCCAGGAAACTGGAGTCTTGGCTGGTAAGAGCTGTGATAGTGGCAGACGCCGAGAGCAACTGTCTCTCAATTGCCCAGCTGGTGACGACTCCATCACCCAGGGACATTTCCAGAGTTTTCTCACTGCTTATGATAGATTTTCTGATGAGGGGAATAAACAAACAATCAAAATAATCCTTTTCCTCTCTCTCTCTCTCTCTCTCTCTCTCTTTAAGTAAACATGTTAAGCTTGACAGAGCCAAGATTTGATTATCTTGGAAAACTCACACCCAGAGGGGAGTGGAGAAATATATATATATTTATACCTCAATAGAAACAATTTTAAAAAAAGAAAAATAATAAATAATAAATAAGTAAAAATGTATGCTAAAATTGAGAGACAGACTCTAAAACTTGGAAGACTGCTCAAAGGAGAAAGCCAGGAGTGTGATTATGAATCTTTTACCAAAATCTCAGAAAGACCAGACAGTCAGAGTATGCAGCCACAAAAGGCCACTTCAGGTAACGAAGGCTGTGCCACATGGGCCCTCTCCACCAAACCACAGGGCCGGGGAAAGTTAAATATGCCGCTCCCAGTTGTGTGAACAGAAGCCCAAAACACGGAAGGGTTTCTTTGTGGCAAAAAAAAAAAAAAAAGATTTGTCTAATGAAGTGACCCCTAGGGAATTTACTCCAAGGCCCACGTATTTCTTGGGAAAGATTTTCCAAAGAAATAATGCCAGCTTGATCAAAAAGGAACAGATAGAAAAAAAATGAGAAAAGCCATCCCAGTTGGTAAAATCATTCAGCTCCAAAACATTTGCTAACTCTGATAGTAAGAAACAAAAAGTGTTTCAGAAGAAGATTCTAGATGCAGATCCCAGAGCCATAGAACTGTTTCCAGTGTTTAAACCTAATCAAGGAGCTGGAGCTTGCAAAGTTTCCCTAGCTAGATTTTATCAGTATGGACCAAGCCCTACTGTAATCCGCGATGGCTGTTGGGGACCAGTGGCCCCTTCACCCTAGCGTCAACACTTTGAGACAGGTGTTGGAACTGCTAGATTGTTGTTGTTGTGGTGGTGGTTGTTTGGTTGGTTGGTTTTTGGTTTTTTGAGACAGGATTTCTCTGTGAAATAGCACTAGCTGTCCTAGAACTAGCTTTGTAGACCAGGTTGGTCTCCAATTCACAGAGCTCCGCCTGCCTCTCCTTCCTGAGTGCTGGGATTAAAGGAGTGCGCCACCACTGCCCAGCTAGTAATTGCTGTTTCAATGCTTCATCCCTGATGGTATGTTTGGGGACCATAATGTGTAACCTTTACAGATAAACCAGTTAAGAGGAATTCCATTCAAAGGCAGTGTTTTCCTTTTGTATGAATTTTACTTCCACTCCACTGTAGGGTTTTTGGAGAGCAAGGAGGGGTTGAGAGGGTTTCATGTGGCCCAGGCTGGCCTTGAATTTGCTATGAAGGAGAGGATGATCTTGAACTTCTGAAGTTCTGATCTCCTCACCCAGCCCACAGAGTACTGGGGTTACTGGCATGAGCCCCCACGCCACTTGTATTGTTGCTGAAATCCACGGCCACCCTGACTGCTGCTTTACCTGGATGATTCCCTCCCCCTCCTTTTTTTCTGACTGTTTTTCAAACTTTTTGATTCTATGCAATTCTATTCTTTTTGGTTTTATGCAATTTAGTTATAGTGTGTTTTTTGGTTTCTTTCTTTCCTCCTTCTCCTCCTACTTCTTCGCTTAATGATTTGAGATTGTTGAGTGACTTGTGTCTGTGAATTTGTAATTTCTATCCAATTTTAAAAATTCTTCAGTATCTTTTTTTTTTTGAGTTTCTACTGTCCCTCTTCTCCTTCATCTCATGGAACTCAATCACAAGGCCTTCTGCTGTGTTGTTTCCACCACTCCCAGATGCCCTGTTCATTTTTTAGATTATTCTATCTCTTTGAGTTTCATTTGGAATAATTGTATTGCATACTCCTGTGTGACTTTTACCAGGGATGCCTGAACAAATGTCTATTCACCCTAGGTAGGTCACTGATGACAGACCAAAGACAGTTCCCCCCAAGCATTGCTTAGTGAAGCCGTGATTTAGTTGGGGTTATTTATAGGAGCATGGTTGAGGGTCCTTGTAGGAGCATATTCAATTCAATGACAGCTCCATCACCGAAAGGGTAGGACCCCTCCTGGGAGCCTGTGCATCTGCAGTCAGTGGCTGGTTAAATGCCCTTTCCCCATAAACTGTTATTGCTTATATAACCTGAGCCAGCGGCCTGTGGATACTGTAGATGTCAGGAACTTTCTGAGCCTCCTAAGTTTCAGTTACTTCTTGGGCCTTGTATGTTTCATGTAGTTCTGGAATCTTATGAGTTGCCTTCATCCTTCCATTCAGGCAGGAACATTTCAACTCACAGGCAATAGATACAGAGAGTTCTCAAGTCTGCCTATCTTTCCTTTGACTGCGTCTAATCTGACATCCATAGCACATGTACTTTCCTCTCACACACTGTAGCTTTCCTCTCTAGAAGTGTAACTCAGGCTTTTCTTAAAAATATGCCTTCCTCTATGCCATTTAAGCCATAGAATAGTGTTAATATGTTGTGCTGCTAAATAATTAAGAATATTTGTATTTGCTTTTGTCACTTTTGATTGCTTTACCTCTGTGATATATGCTATATTTTTCTACTGTTGTTTACACTGAATAATTAAAACATTTTTAAAGATTTATTTTTATTTTTTAGTTGTTTGTATGTATATGTGTTGAAGGGCCATATATACACATGCAAATGCAGTTGCTCATGGAGGCCAGAAGAGGGCATTGGCTCCTCTGCAGTAGAATATAGGCCTTGGTGAGCTGCCCATGTGGGAGCTGGGAACCAAACTCTGATACATGCCCTTGACCATAGGGCCATTTCTCCAGTCCACGCCAGGTAATTTTTACTTCACACGTTATAACGGTTATCTTGTTGGCCCCCTACATTTCTATATTCTTATATGACTTTTAGCCTTAACTCTTTGTATTACTCTTGTGTTGATTTTGGAAACATTTTGAGCTTTCTGGATTTCTTAATTTCATCATTTGTGATGGACTACACTTCACTATTTCCCACCACTGACATAAGATTCTTCTACGTTGCTAAGGACTCATTCAAACCCTCTTCTCCATTTCTTTTGTTTGTTTTCACAGAGAGACCTGGATTAAGTGGGGAAGAAAAGGTAAAGTGGTTGCTTTCAGACTCAGACAGCAAACAGCAGAAGGTGCAAATTTTGATCACATATGCAGTATTCTTGCAGGCCAGAAGAGGGCCCCAGATCTCATTGTAGATGGCTGTGAGCCACAGTGTGGTTGCTGGGACTTGAACTCAGGACCTCTGGAAGAGAAGGCAGCGTTCTTAACCTCTGAGCCGTCTCCCGCTGCAGGTGCAGTTTTTAAGAGTAGAAGAAGGGGAGGTCTGTGTTAGGATGGGCTAGGATGCGGTGGTAAAGGAGATAGGGGGCGGGAGAAGGGGAATGGGACAAGGGAAGAGGGAAGGAGGTATTTGTCCAAGAGCATCAAAGGACTGCCTCTGGACAGAGGGGAGGCAGATGTGGCGCATAAGCAAATGGAAGCTTATAATCGTACAGGGGGAAACCCTGTGTTAGGATAAGGTGTTTAATTTTAATTAGGCATATTAATTAGGTGAGCCAAAAGGAGCTTCTGATTGCTGGGCTTCAGTAGTCAGCCTCAGGAGGGTGAAGGGGCCAAAAAAAACGTGGAATGTTTCATGAATTTGCATGCCATCCTTCCACAGGGGCCATACTAATCTCCTTTGTATCATTCCAATTTTAGTATATGTGCTGCCGAAGAGAGCAATCCTCTTCTCCGTTTCATGTGTTCAAGCCCTAGTTTCTTCTCTGACTGACACTGAATTGGAGGCATTTTAAAGGAGTAATTAAGGTTCAATGGGGTTCATGAGTCAACAGTTCTGATACAGTAGGATTCGTATTCTTATAAAAGAGGAAGAGATGCCAAGGTGTCTCTGTGCCATCTGAGGACACATTGAGGTGACTACTCCAGGAGGAGATCCCCTCATCAGAAGTCTTCACAATTAACTGCGAGTTCTTTCTGTGATCCATTATATGGAATTCTATCATGAGAGATTCCTCTAACTAGCACTCGGGCGATTTGTAAGGTTGCCGTCTCTAGATGGGGGAAGCACCATTTTCCACTC